>JAVQJF010096701.1:0-28317 GCA_036023855.1 Gadopsis marmoratus | reverse complement strand
AGGAACTACTGCAGGAGATGACAGTACAATATTATTTTTAATCAAATCAAATTTTATTTTTATAGCGCTATATCATAACAAAGTTATCTCATAGCACTTGTAAATATAGAGCAAGTTCAAGCCAACTCTATATCTACAGACCCAACAATTCCACCATGAGGAAGCACTATGCGACAGTGGCAAGGAAAAACTGCCTTTTAACAGGCAGTTAATCTTTGTAATCAGTTCCTGACTTGCTGCCTCATGTACCACCTGTCCAAAAATTTACCTAATTGGCATTAAAATCACTACACTATTACTACATTGAGCTGTTCCATATAGCCTCTGTTCAGGGCAGTGATACGCATATACAAACATGCACATATACACACTTCAACAGCTGTGCAGTGTCTCATAGCAGACGTTCAGATGATGACTACATTTTTGGTGAGTTAAATGTCAAAAATATACATTTTGAGAAATAAAAATAATACATTACATAAAAGCCAGTTTATATATTGTATAGATTAAACACAGGCTCCTCAGTGTGCTCAGATGCTTTCCACAATGCATCGGACATCCACTGAATTTTTTTTTGTTTATCTGCATCATTTATTGAAACTTGTTTTATCCCAGAATTAGTCATAGGTTGGACTGCCCAATTAATTTGTTTTGTTTCTGTTACGGAGGAGTGGTGTAGGCAGCAGGGATAGGACCCAAATGCAGACAGCGTAGGCAGACAGGAGCAGTTTGATGATTTAGCAGCTGCCTTACAGGCAGGCAAGAAGACAGGCAACAGGTAGGTCCAGAGACAAAAGCAGAGGAACCTCCACAGGGGTAAAACAGGAACACGGAAACTAAACACAGGACAAATTGTCCAAGCAGTGGAACACACAAGGATACAAACTGAGTACAAATTGACAAAGAACAAAAGGAAAGGAATGGGTATAAATAGACAAGTGACTAACAAGGGAACAAAGGACAGGTGAACACTTGGGAACAGGTGTGGCTAGTCACAGATATACAAGGGCAGAAACTGAACAGCCAGGAAGGATGTCAAAATAAAACAGGAAACACACACAACAACCCACTGAATGTAACAGTGTAAAATTTGGCCAAGAATTTGCATTTTAGTTCAAGATGACATAAAACATTTCCAACATCTTACCTGCCTATATTTTTACAACTGCAGGGAATAAGTCGCAAATGGCGTTGAAATGAGTTTATACCATATGTACAATGGCTGACTCATGAATAATGCTAACGGAACTGTTTTGAAATTGAATAACTAAATAAATATAGGGGTAGCAAGTCATAATGCTCATCCACATACAATTATGCACATATCGATGTTAAACCAGTAGCATAAGTCTAGACCTGATCTATTTGAACATGTGCAATGAGATAACTTCATGATATGGTGCTATATAAATAAAACTGAATTGAATTGAATTGATTGCTGCATAAACTGTTTAAAACTTGTTAAACTATGACTTTTCAGGATCTGTGCGTGTGACATGATAAACACAAACAGGGTGTCTCTATCTTTAAGCTGAGGTGATCATAGGCCATGGATAGTGTTTAAATGCTCATTTGAAATGCGGACAGCATGGCCCCATGTGTTTCACACAGGCCCTCTGAGCAAACCTTAGCATCACACACTACTTGCCTAACGGACCTTCAAGAGCTCATTTGTTTGAAGCAATTATTCCACGCCACTGTTTCCGTGAAGTTTCCCCTCAGACAGCAGAGTTGATTTGCTCCCTTCTTTAGAGAATAACTGAAGGCATTCCATTTCTTTGCAGTTGCGCTGTTACCAATAAAGGCGGCTGTGGCTAAGGAAGGTCCAGCGGGTCGTCCATTAATCCCGGTTCGATCCCGGTGCACCTGGGGTGTATATAGAGGTGGAGGGGATCAAACAATCAGCTCTCAATGTAAGAAAACAATCTCAGAAATGAAAGAGAAGCAGGCCTGAGTCAGCAGCAGGCTTCATTTTGGTGGCCCAAGTGTTCACAGCTCCCGAAACTGCGACACAATGATCATGTGTTTTTCTCTTTGCAACGGTGGCATAATTACAGATGACCTAGCTCCATTTAATCCCGATTCTTGCTCGTCTCTTAGAGTTGCCACATCCTGCAGTTTTCCCATCCATAGGATTCCAATTATACTGCTTTCTCTCAGCCTTTTCAACTATACAGTCTCATCCAGTTTGGAGAATGTGCCAACTTTTCAACATATACTTCAGCAGCAGCGGCACATTCAAAGCAAGAATGATAGCTAAATGCCTATTAGATGTGTCACCCACAGTATTGCTGGAATAAATTCTCATTCAAAGACAGCTACAGTGTGTTGACAACTGACACCTGACATGTAAGGAAATTAAATATCAAATTCTCCTTTTTATCAGTCAACTATTTTGGATTTCCAAACCTTCTCTCGCTCATCCTCTCCCAGACTGATCAGTGGAGTGAATTTGAAAACAGCCCTTAGTCAAGCTGAAAGGAGTCTAAGACGGGGAGAAATATCAAAATGGCTACAGAAGATGACAGGCCCAATGTGTAGTGAAGTCTGGATCTCTCAGCCTTATCCTTTGTGATTCCCTTCCTTTTTTTTACCAGCATATCATCCCCCCAATGGATAAGAGTGAGAAGAAACAGCGCCTCCTTTTTCTCCTGTCTCTATTAGCTCCCTAGTGGATCTCCCTGATGTGAAGTGACTCCAGCTATTATCTCTCGCTAAGTTTGTATGTTGTACAACTTGGCATGATTTAACTCAACTTCTCACACTCTTTTCGTAGACTTTTTGTCCCAGTTGATCCGCGATGCAGTGGCACTCCTACATCAGACAATGAAGGAGCGATGCAATATTGCGGCCACACAGACTCAGTAATGCAGTCAACAGCATACGAGCAGCTGCCGATTCAAACTGCTTATCCAGGCTGAATCCAGGTGGGAAATCATTCCCTAACAGTTTCCTTTCATAAGTGCTGGTTTGAGCTTAGCTCCACTGTATTTATCCCAGCGCACAAATTACTTTTCAGAATGGTCAAAAGAGCAAATAAATGATGGGAGGTACACCGAGACTGAGGTCGGCTTTCCAGATGGAGTTCCCTGTTATCAATATTGCTTTGGTGAAAAAATGAAAATCTGCACTTTGTGATCTTCTGTCTGCCATGCATAAATACACTCCACCACCTTCACTGCTTGAGTAATGTTTTGCTCTCTTTTCTCTAAGAATCAGAATAAGTCCACTTGACATAAAGAGCAGCATCCAATACCTCACGGAGAGTGATTCTGAAAAGGACTGAGGTGATACGCTTCTTCCTGGCTTACTGTATAACAAGCTCTTGTCTCACAATGTATTCCTAGGTGGTTGTTGCCACCGACATACAGATATAATGGAGCAGGATCCCGGTTTTGCCGGCCCCTCCGAGGCTGGTTTGGGGTGTGATGATCACAGGGGGATTAGCAGACTGTTCTGCAGGGTCCCCTGACGCTCTGAGAGAGCAGTCAGTTAAAACATGAAGGAGGATGACGGGAGCTCTCTGCGAAGGAAATAAATAAATAAAAACAAGGGAAATGTAAAGAGTTTGACTTTTCTTGTACATAACCATATTATTATCTGCTGTGTGCTGCATCTGAGTTAAAGCCCTCTCCATTCTGATGGGCTTTGAGTCCTAAAACAGCATGAACTACATGCCTAATTTGCTCTTTGATGACACAATGGATTTCCATCAAACCATTCACAAAATGATGAGACCATGCTCACTGTGACACATTCATTTAGGAATTAATGTGTCTTTTAATGTTTAATGCTAGTATAAAATATAAAGAATAAGTTTATCAAATATACATTAATATTTGTGACAAAGTACATTCATTTGTGATCCATATCACCAAGCTTTACTTCATTTCCACTATGTTTTCAAACTAGCAAATTTCAACTGCCAACAATCATTTAGGTCGAGGCATTTTAATTATTGTAACCATAGCATACCATAGCATCACAAAGCTTCGTTTAAAAGGGACCAACATGTGTCGTAGCCAAATAGAGTATTTTATTTTGGCTTACTTTATAGCGCAGTAAGCTCTCCGTGTCAATCACACAAGCTCCATCAGTGGCTGGCCATTTTATCTCAGGACTGCCGAATTTAAAGGCCTGCCTTAAGACATATACCACCCTTGCGCTCCTAGTTTTCACACCATTGCTGCAGAGTAGTAATGTTAGAAATTTCCAGCTTGTTTTTTTATCATGTCACTGATATCAAACAACAGGTGCCGGGAAGAAGAGTGACATAGCCTGGAGCCATTGTGAAAGGAAGTGATTAGCCATCTTAATTAGCTGTCGTCTTTGGCCCTGGCCCTCTCTACATGATGGAAAGTTCTGCTCTGAGGATCAATAGGGAGAAAAAAACAGGCACCCAAAACTTTCCTCTTAATCAACCGTTCCTCTGCTTGGAAGCTGAAAAACAGAGAGAAAGCTAAGGTGGGCAAGCTGTTTAGAGTAGAGGACACTGTTTGCCCTCCATATTGGCATCTGTTCAGCTCATTATTCATCCAGTCATTAGGTGCTACACTTCTTGCTTTTTATATCAACTACTGTTGACCTCTTCCATGAATCAATTTTTAAAGGAAACCACTCTGCAATGATTAATTGGATAATAGAGGAAAAACCACTGTGGTCTTTCAGTTTCTCCAAACATTGGTATCCTAGTCCAGTCCAGATGCTTTTACTGTCCTCATTCCTCAATGTATTTTTTTTGTCTAAAGCACCAGTTCAAACAGGAGAGACTTTGTGGTGGAAGGATGGCTGAAGAACTGGATGTGATGAGGAGAGGACATCTGATGACCTTGATCCGGACAATGAATGTAATGCTCTGGAGGTGAACAGGGGGGAGAATGAGAACGATGCTGAAATGACAGCTGATAGCAAACAAGAGGAGAGCAGATTTATAGATGTATAGAATATACCCCAAAAGAAAGATGAGAAAAAAGAAGCTGTAATGTGAATTAAAGCTGAAAGTCTACTCTTCATTCACATCTTGATTGCTTCATTTCAAATTCATTGTGATGGTGTACAGAGGCAAAGGTACAAAACTTGTGTCACTTTCCAAATACTTACCTAACTCTATAATCCCTCCGGTGTGCTCTGGGTCTTCCCAGTTCACTCTCACTACACGCTTGGGTTTGCCAGGTCTGTCTGGCAGCAACCCCTGCCATCTGATTCAACTCATTACCAGGTGGTGATCGGTTGACAGCTCTCTTCACTGGAGTGTCCAAGACAGTCCAAGAGCCGCAGATCTGATGATACAACCACAAAGTGGATCATCGATCTGCGGCCTAAGGTGTTCTGGTACCAAACACACTTATGAACCACCCAATGCTTGAACATGATGTTTGTTGTGGCTACCACAGAAGTTCAACAACAAAGCACCTCTTGGGTTCAGATGGGGGAGGCAATTCCTCTCAGTCATCCCACTCCAGGTTTTTCCATCATTGACATGAGCATTGAAGTCCCCCAGCTGAACTTTAGAGTCCTCAGTCGGTATCCCTTCCAGGACACCACCCAGCAACTCCAAGAAGTTCCTGATGCCTATTCCTGCAGGTGTTGGGCCCATAGGGCAGTGGCTACATGTTGATTATGCCCGACCAAGCCCCATTGGTCAGCTCCCTTCCCGGATCTGTCTCCGGTTTCCCTTTTCCAGGTGAGGTGCTGCAGCTCTTTTCAGGCCGATCCATTGTGGTTTTGTGAACAACAACCATCACAAATGACTCAATACTTACCTTTCCAGGCCACGGCAGATTTCTAATAAAACATGAAATGAGACGTTTAGGCAGATAATGGCATAAAAGAAAATAAATTGTTACAATGGTTACACTTATTATTTTAAAATGAAACCATAATGAGGCCACATTGACCACGAGTAATGCAAGAGGCCATGTTGGCCTTGTGTGCTGCTGGTCACATTGACAATGTGTGGTGTATGAGGTCTCATTGACCTTGTGTACTGTACAGCAGCAGATAGCTGAAAAGCCAAATATCACCACTTTCAAGAATATGACACAACTTACAAGAATATAATGAATATGAGCAATTGGCTGAAAGCAAGGAATATGTAGTAATTAGCAGAATAGAATGAAAATTCAATTCAATTCAGTTTTATTTATATAGCGCCATATCATAATCAAGTTATCTTAAGACACTTTATGTGACCCCACTTACCTAAATACAATTAATGTATTGTATTGTATGCTAATACAAAATTAGCAGAATAAATGGTGCAAATAGCAGAATATGGTGAGTGAGAGTGATTAGCTGAATGTAATATTACCAGCAATCTAGTATATGCCCATTGATAGTAATGACTGGATACTTAAATTGGGGTACCTATAGGGCCTGCATTGACCAGAGCATGTAATATTGTTACCAATGATCTGAATGAATAATATGACCAGATAACGTGAATGAAATACCAACGAAATACAGGAAATATGATCAGAAGGGGACCGTGAGCAGCAAATAACCATGAAACCACCACCAGTTATATGCATTATGTGATTGGCTCATTTGATCCTGGGACATGATTGACTCCTTTGTTCCTGGTTTCTGATTGGCTCTTTCTATCTTGGCTCCTGATTTGCAGGAATAAAATGGCTTCTGATTGGCTCTGTTCTTCTCCTTCTCCTTGTTTAATGCCAGGCGTTAAAGGTGCATTAGCAGCCATCTCCTGTTGTATGGGTGGTTTAATCATATTGAACATTTATGGAATATTTGTTAAATTTATATTGTAAAAATTATATTGCAATAATTAGTGTTAATTTTTTATCACCCAGCCCTACTTACATCCTGTCAATCAATAGATTTGACAATATATAAATGCTATTCACCCTTGAAATGTCTGGACTATTATATACTTATTCTCTCACATAAAACTGATACAGGAAGTGTTAACAGAGCAAACTGGAGAGGCGAAAAACAATAGGTTTCATGCTAGATATGAGCGACTACCCTTACCAGACAGAGGAATTTAGAATTACAGGCCCATCAGTTTTTCCTTGCCACTGTCACCTAGCACATGCTTATGGTGGGAATTGTTAGGTCAATGTATATAGAGTCGGTCTAGACCTGCTCTATATGAACAAGTGTTATGAGATACCGTTGGCACTATATAAAAGAAATTAATTGAAATCTCTAATATATGCCTTAGAATAAATGCCAGTTACCCTGCAGTTTAGGTAAATCAAGACTAGGCAACTAATATAAAATTAATCGTAGTTGTTCCTCATGCCTTCTGTTGAGGTAAATCAAAGCCCAGCTGCTATTATAGAATTTACGGTAAAAGTTTCCACATTGGACAGGTTGATGCTGGGGCAAAAACAGAGTTTAGCTTGACAAAGCACCTCAGAACTTAAAACTGTGATAAATGCCTGGCCTGAAATGCATGAGGAAGGTGTCTACAACACTGCATTATTCCGTCTTCTCACCGGGTTCAAATATCAGTGGTGAGATGTTGCATGAGATTTCGAACCGCATTGGTTCTTTTGCTATGAAGGGATCCAGATGGGAGTTATGTGCCAGAGAAAGTTCACATGGTAGGAGGTTTGGCTCTGATCTTTGTAAACGTCGGTAGGAAGTCCGGCTCTGATCTTTGTAAACCTGGGGTCGAACCTATCTCTGTTGGTCCTAATCCTGTTTTACTGTACTCCGGTTCATCTTCCTGGATTCCACTCGCCTGCATGGTAATCTTACTCTGCCTGCCTTCCTATCCCAGCCAGCCTCGCCTTCCACTGCATCAACCTTCCCCTCATCGTTGTTGGACCGCTTCCCCCTCATCGGCTCCCCTCTCATTTTCCCCTTCCATGTGTAATAAACCAGCATTGATTCTCATCTACTCCAAGTTGTGTCCTGCACTTGGGAGACCGCCCAGCTGATGATGAGGCAGAGGCTAAGACTTTTCCTGGGACTGAAGGCATGTGTGATAGGTTTGATGGAATTTACCTGAGACTGCATGATGTGATCAGGGTAATGTCTGCAGTGGAGTGTCGCAGATGAGGCTGTGAGCAGGAGAACGAGCGGAGTAGAGACATTTCTCCTGACTGAGGAATGACATAGCTTACTGCTACCACCTAGAAACAAAAGGTTTTGTGAACATTTAATATTCGCAATGATTCTGCACTGAAATAATCTCCTTCACATTAGATGCTTGAGACATTGACTGTAGTGACTAGGGAGAAATTACATGGTTCTGCCCTAAAACCCACAGATCTCATCTGAGATGTGTGACTACTCCCATAATTAGCTGACTAAAAGAAGCAGGAAGAGGAAGAGAGGTGGATGTGAATGAATGAGGCATAAAGATAGTCTTCCTGATTGAACTTATGCTGAGCGTCAATAGTTCACAGTGCATACTACACAGCATTCTACCGGGAATGTGTGTTTGCAGATAGGTCAATGCAATACAATGCTGGATGATGATGGTCTGGGATGCGGAAAACGTTGAGCCAGGATGTACTTTTTAGCTAGATCGTTCTGCATTTTCCTGCAGTTTCCTGACTTGTAGTCAAGCATCCACTGTCAGGAGAAAATATCAGCTTGATGACCGCCTAGTTCATGACACAGAATCTCAATGATGATTGGATTTCCATAACAGTTGGTGGATTTTCATCAACCCCAGGGAAGGATTCCTTTCTGTTGGCCCCACCTGACCAAATACCACTAAGGGACCAAAATATCACTTGTACACACTGTAATCTCACATCTAATCGCTATATTGCCATGATATTTTGCATATTCATGATCCAAAGATGATGAACCTTTTCATTTTTGATATTACATGTGTTGGAGCCATTTCCTTCTTTTTCTTACTTACGACGAATCATCAGTATATATATTTTAGTAACTGATTGCGCTGACTATTGGGGTTAAGATAAGATAAGATAAGATAAAGGGTACACAGATATTGCCTGCTTCCATGGGCTGTTGCCAAGGTTAGAAGCGTTACCTAATCGGCTGACGAGGCGTACACTTTGATTTAGGACAGCAGCCGCAGGTGCTGTGATGTGGGAAAAGGCAAACAGTTTTTGACCACGGAAACAACAATTACGAGCGAGAAAGAAAGTGAAAGAGTCTACAATGTGAATAAAAGAACAGTGACATTAAGAACAAGGAAATGCGCCTCGACTGAATGATTTTCCACAACAACATGAGCTTGGTTATAATGCCACCCTCAGGCCAAACATACACGATATCACTTACCTAATAGGCAGATTACCATGAAAGTTGTTTTTTTCATTCATGCTCCTAGGGAGATAAACTCTTTTAAATTTAAAGACTCCATAGCCATGCAGTGACACTCCATAATGAAAGATAAGTGAGAAGATTATATGCATTTTGCTAGCCACAATAAAACTTCCAGTATGTGCTACAACCTGTTATAATTTTATTTTAAATCAAGTATTGTAATTTGGCACTCACTTATGAAAATCACCAATCCCTAACTGGTCTCGGAAAACCCACATCTGCCCATTGGTCTTGGCTGCAGACAGGGCACACGTTTGATTCAGCACATGTATTGCAGAGACTAATTGACTAAAAGTACAAATTCACATTCAATGACAGTCTGAGGATAAAGTATAAGTCAGGAGTATTTTGACATAATATTGACATATATATAGTTATTTGGTCAGTTAACATTTGTGGAATGACGCTTGTCTTGTGAGGGTTTTGGTCCTAAACTCAAATTTACAGGGCACAAAAAAATTATTTTTTGGTTTTGGAAAATTCAGTTTGGATAATGTGAAATTGCTGGCACGACAACTCAAAAGTAAGTCTTTCTTGTCTGAAATATTTCCTTATTATTTTCTTGCATGTATGTCTTAGGCTCTGTGCAAAATACCTAGGAAAATTAATAAGGTAGCAAAAGGTTTTCCATGTGATTTTAACAAGTTGCTTTGCCAAGATCTAATAGCTAACACTCCCAAGCATCAGTGTCATTAAATCCCTGCTTCAAATGAAAATGTGATCATGTTGTTATGACTTTGGTACCATTCCCATCTGCTTTATACACTGCTAACTGCAGTACTCTTAGCAATAGTTTGAGTGGCATCCCTATGCCAAACACACAGCTCAGATTTGGCTTCTGAAACCCCTGGGTGAGCTGTCTCTGCCTTGCTCTGCCTTGTTCTATGTGGTTATGTTCTGCTTGACCATGGATCAGCTGTTCTTCCCTCCAGGGGAGCTCATTTTGTAAGACTCCCTCACTATGCTACTCTAAAGCAAGAACTACTTGCTCATACTACTAATGGTCCTCAATTAGTTTGGTTACTGTGAGGCTTGGAGACACTACATTGGAAAATGTACTATACAGCAAATGACTGACACATTATTGTTTATATTCAGTGATGTTCCTGGCATCATCGTGTGTTTCAGGTCTTTCAACATCATACACCTCCTCCAGGTGACCCAGCCGGAGCTGATCAGACCCCAGCTTGAGTCCAGATAGCTAGCTACCTAGCCCTCCATGGCTCTTCTCTTTTGAGCCACAGCCATCTTGAAGCAGTCTCTGCTGCATCGGTGGTAAAACCAGATGGCTCTCTTCTTCCTCTCTCCCTCCATACCCAAATCACTGAAGGCTCTGACTAAGGAACATGCTGCAAATCCCCTGCATCCAACCTCCACTGGGAAACACCTCGCTCTCCATCCAGCCTGCTGACAGTTGCTGACCAGTCCTGCATACTTGGCGAGCTTCCATTCAAAAGCCTTCCCATGGAACTTTCCAAAGCTCAGCCCAGGTTACTTTCCTCTCGACCGCATTCTTCCATCTTGTCCAAGCTCCCTGTTACTTCATTCCCACCACCTTGCAGGTTCTTGTTTCCTCCACTGCTTCTTTCACCTCCTCCTGAAATAGGTGGCTCTCCTTCCCTCTAATGACGTCCATTTGTGGAGTTGGAAAGGATCATAGCCCAGCTTAACCTCATGTGACCACTCACTCCCACCAGCCTCTTGTGACGCAGCCTTGCCTCTGCTTCCTGAACAGCTTCCTCTGCCCTCCACTTCCTCGTTTGGATCCCTGCCTTAGCCACCTTTGGATCACTTGAATCCCTGTAATGTACCATTTCTCTAGCTTTTGTAACCTTGAATTCCTCCTCCAAGGATTTGAAGGGCAGTTGCAGTTTGTTACGGTGACCATAGAGTGCAATGCTGCTC
This sequence comes from Gadopsis marmoratus, assembly GCA_036023855.1. Taxonomy (NCBI): domain Eukaryota; kingdom Metazoa; phylum Chordata; class Actinopteri; order Centrarchiformes; family Percichthyidae; genus Gadopsis; species Gadopsis marmoratus. The sequence goes on along the minus strand of JAVQJF010096701.1, from coordinate 17,133 downwards.
AGGCTCTTTGGCCGCCCCAGCCACCTCCTTGGGTGGTTGCTGACCCTCCTCTCTAAGGTTTCGACTGTTGAGATAGGAACTGCATAGTCCTCCACCTTCCCTTTCCTCAACACCATAGATGTTGATTTGGTTGGCTCGAAATGCATCCACGCCCACTCCACCAGCTTTCCGAGGCCCCGCAAAATCCACCAGCAGCCTGGGACTGATTCTGTTGTGACTGTGAAGGCATACATGAATGCCCTGATGAGTGGTTGCCGTTGAGCAGAGTCCATTCTAGGCCCTCTGCACTCTGGTTTAGCAGACACTGTATGCATGTTCATGGCTAGGGAAAACAGAGTCACAGAGATAGTACACCCTGTGATGCTGCCGATCTCCACATTGTGCCAGCTTGAAGTAATTGCTCCTGAAGAAACCCTCATCCTGAAGTTGTTGTAGTAATCGGCGATGAGGTTTCTGATTCTGCTGGGGACATGATGTTTGGCCAGTGTGAGCTGCACCAGCTTGTGTGGAGTGGAGCCATATGCATTTGCCAAGTCGAGCCACAAAACTGACAAGTTGCCCTTGTTCTCTCTGGCCTCCCTGATGAACTGCGTCACCACACCGGTGTGCTCCAGACAGCCTGGCATCCCTGAAATACCAGCTGAACTCAGTGTTGTAAATCAACTGCAGTTGGTTACTTTTAGTTTCCTTGACTTTATAGATTTGATATTTTATTATAAATATTGTATTTTCACATTTACTTCAACGAACCATGGAGGTGGCAGTGATCATCCTCTCAGTCTCGAACATCCTGCAGTAATAACCACATTTAACCACTTAATCTTTTTATTTTCCATGCCAAATTTTTCAACATAGTTTAATGCAAATACATTCTTAATTTTCTGGGTAGGCAGAGATTGAATGAAGTGCAAACATCTCTTCCTTCCAACTTAAATTCCACGAGTGCACAGAAGAAATCTTGTGCAAGTGCAAGCATCAATTTTGAGCAGAAGCAGAGCAAATCCAACTGCACTATTTGAGTGCGAGAGCAGGGTTTTGAGAGAGAGTATTAGAAAATCTGAACATGAAATTAATAAAGTATGCTCTCAAACCAAAAGAGCATGTTCTTAATTAAAGAGAGAAATAAAACTCCATAGGGTTCAGTATATATTGTCTGGTAACCAGGTCTGCATTGAAGGATGGATGGAGTACAGCACAAAAAATCCTTATGTACAGCAGATGGCTACAACGAATGTTTTAAGACTTGTTTATATTAAAATCTCTAATCCAAACCGAGATTTTTTTTAAATGTGAAAAGATGGTATCTTGGCATACTTTGGCATTTTTCTCCAATTTGTACAGATAATTCAGCTCTGTGTGTGTGTTTCATTAAGCCTGTGTGATGACCATTTCTTGTCCTTTTTGCTACAGTGTCTTGGAGGATGGAACAGGAAATTATATTGGAAAATATGTCGGGGAAAGCAATATCCCTTCATCTGTGAGAGAAAACTGTACTCACAGGTATTAAATTGACTATTCATTCATGTATATGTAAAATGGCAACTGCAAATCCAATATAAACATCCCATTCTAAGCGGCACAGTTTGACTGTCAACTGATGCTCTGCACCGCAATCAGGGATTGTCAGCAAGAGATTAAAAGATATTTTCCTCTTCAGGCGGAGTAAATTGGTTTTGGATTAAGGCTGATTGATTGCTGCTGAGGAATACAGCAGTCTGTTTGAAATGCTCAGTTCTGAACACACAAGTAATTTCAGCCCAAGCTACTCAAGAAATCACACCGGATGGAATCGATAGATATTATGTAGCAGTTACCAACATTGCATTGTTCAAGGTTATCATTAAAGGCTTGGAGAAATATTATTCAAAGGGTCATTATATGGTCCTGAATGAGATTGGATGTTATCATGAGATACAGAGAGAGCTTATGTGAAGATGGTGTGTGTGTGTGTGTGTGTGTGTGTGCTGCAATGTGTAATGGCATTAAATATGTGGTATGTAGTACAGAAGTAATTTCCATATGTATGTCAGTGATTATGGATCAATGTGCCTACTTTAATCTGATTGGAGACTTCTTGTGTTGTCAGTTAAGAATAATGTAGTTGGCCTCCTGTTCTGGGTTTTTCTGTTTAATTTAATTTTAACCACAGGTATTAGTGAGTTGTGCTCTTTCAGGTAACTATCAGTCTATTCTTATATTTTGGTATACACTGTACATTATATATGCATTATATTGTGCTTCGGTCTGGGGTTTTTGCAAGATAGGGTTCACTGCACCTAGAGATGTGGTGAACAAGTCTGAAGCCAGTGTAGGGTTAGGATACCTTATTCTTAAATCACAGCGCTTCCCTGAACTGTTTAACTGTTATTTCTTTGTTGAGCTGTCAGTGGAAATTAGTTTCTATTGCCAGCCCATCACCACTTGGGTCATTCTATTGCTAATTAACAGGGTTTGCACTTCTGCAGCAAATTGAGCAAATGCCCTGACAGCTGCCATTTGTAGTGATAGGAGTTATTAATACTTCCAACCACAAGACAGACAAACCTGTAGATTTTTTTTCCTCTCCCACAAACATAGAAGTTTTTCCTTCTCAAATTCCTATGCTACAAATCACAAATGAAGAAACTCATACGCTCGTGTTTCTGCTACCATAGGTGCAGTGAATATGGTGTGAAACACATTCGCACACCTACGGTATATCAAAAGATTTGATGTCATGAACAATTTTGCATACAAATCAGTATGTGAATTCCTGCAATGTGAGTTGCAGACTTCTCGTAAATATATTTTCTTCTTAGATATATTCCTATCACAAACACAAGTTAATGACTACAACTGCTTGAATCTGCCACTACAAGTCTCAAATGCTGTTTTGTCACTCACAAATGATAAGTTCTGCGCGCTCTCACCTTTGCACCACATAGCTCAGTGAAATGTGGAACAAAAGTGATTTGTGCACTTGTAGGGCCATGGCTCACCTGAACGTGGCAGTACTGCAGCGTCATGAATGTCAACTGCCTGCCTTGACACCCATATGAGAAAAAAAACAAAATCATACTCCAGCTTCTTCATTCCGTGTGAAATTGCTGGAGAAAGAGCTTCTTCCCGACTCAGTAGAGGAGCTGGCACCTGGTATGTTTTCTGATACCTCCCACATTATACTTTAGTTTATATTTTTATATATATAGCGAGCTGGTAAGCTATGTTGGTTTCTTAGGTAAGCTAGCTAATACTTCTACGTTAGCTTGCTATTCAATCGTCTCTTGCTAGTTGTGAAAGATAACCCCTAAGATATAAACATTTATATTTGTGAGAAAATATGAGTTTCTTAATTTGTGATTCATAGCACAGGATTTGTGCAACTGCAATGAAGAATTTTAGAAGGTGTAATTTGTGTTGTGTGGGAGAGTAAACATTTCGACAGGTTTGCTACTTTGAAAAGCATTTTTCTCTGTGACTTCAAATTTACTGATACACATGTGTGACTATTTTCTAGAACTACAAACTCCACTGTCACAGGTGCTCAGTTGTTTTGCTCTAATAATACCTTCATAAGAGTGCACCAATGACTAGCGTACCCCACCTATAAGCTATACTTGTATTGTCTTGATTAGACAGTGCAATTCAGAATTCCAGAGGACACATGATGGTGGATATATATACACGTTAACTGAGTTTGTTGCAGTAGTAATAAATATCATATTTGATTAACCCAATTTTCTTCTGTTTTATTAGAAACATTACATGGTACCAGGAGTGGTCCTGAGACAGAAGTATCGGAAAGTGCGAAGCCGCTTGGCGCTGTTAACTGGACTATAAATGTTGACTTGAGTGGTGGACGTTCAAATAATGATTTATGCTGCATCTGCAAGCCATCAAAATGGGTACCAATCCGGACATACGGAAGATTGCTGCTTACCATTGCAGGTCCTCAAGCATTGGATGTGTTCAACACATGTTGTGTACACCGACACAGATGATAAGGACAGGTTCAATATGGTTGTTCAGACATTTGAGGAACACTGTACACCAAAGAAAAATGACCCATTCGAACAGTACGTTGTTTTGCTCAGGCATGCAGCAGCATGCTGAGAGCTTAGATGCATTTTTGACTTTTTGTTGCACTGTTCCGTTTAGCCCACACATCTAGAACTGAGAACTGATAACTCAAACAAGGTGCAATACCAATAATCGCATGTGCAATAATGTAATTTCAATAGTTTATGTAAATATACATATGTTTTTTTATTTGTATTTTTTATACCTATTGCTCCGTTTTGCCATCACTTTTGCTGCTGTAATACCGCAAATTTTCAAGTCTTAATTTTTGCACAGGAATAATTCATTAGTTTTTATAGCATATACAGTATATTCAAGAGCATGATTTACTGTATTAATTTGTATGTACCCCATTGATACCTACTGGGTTTCAGAAAAAAGTGTCTGGTTCTGAGATACTAATATAATAGAATTGGTTATTTGGCGATCTGTATTAAACCAGCACAGACAGACCTTATCCATTGAAGATGCAGACATCTTTCATTCCATTTGAAGCATTGCTCATATCTCTTCTGCAATAGTTTTTTCCTGAGCTTATTTTGAAACAGGCCTTTGCTTTATTTTCCTCCAGCTACAGTGAAATCTGATGTCTTGGCCTTGTTACGTCGGTTCCTCCATAACATATTCACAAGATTTAGCTCAAGTCATTTTACAGGTGCTGTTTTGATATTCACCGTAATCCAATAGTATTTACATAGCTTTAATTTGCATTCATTACGCAGAGGACCAAAGGAAAGACATTGTTATTGTGTTGTTCTGCTCGATAAGTGTCTGAATTTTACATTTGAAATGCAACAAAATGCATCTTAGCTATTTGTCAGAATGTAGGGATTAGAATATATTGCTTTCACACAATCACTAGAGATTTACCCAATATAATCCAACACCTATCTCATTTCAACAGGAATATCATTTTGTAGCGTACCAAATGGAGTCATTTAATTTTAAAGATATTCCATCATCTATGACATTGTTCATCTACAAGGAAGAGCAGGTGGATTACAAATCATCACAATTACCAAAGATTGAAGTTATTTCTTGAGAATAAAGGTAGTGTTGATAAGGAGAAGAATATTACTTATTTCCAAATCAGGAGAAATCAATAGGATGGGCTTATGGTAGTTGCTAAAAAACTGGATGATGCACAGACCTCAGGAGTCTTCTTCTGAGAAATTACCCTTCTGAAAATGGTTACTGTGAATTATCCATCCTTACAGGGACACTGATTCTAGAAAGATGTGTTGCTGTTAAATGTATTTTAAATGTCATTCTTCAATGCACAGAATGTCAATCAAAACAATGACAAAAGACGTAGTTTGATGATGTCATGAGTAGCATGGTATCATGGAAAATGACTTCATTGTTAAAAAAATGCATGCTGTATATATTTTTATCTGCTTTAGAATCGTTTCTCCACCTACAGGACTGACAAAATCCACCCCAACAGGCTGGGTAGCTACAGTACATGCTAGCGGCCAACTTCCAGCACACTGTACAGTCCTCTACAGTCCTCCTCTCCCGCAGCCTCCCTCTCCACCTATAGTACACTGTTCCTGCTAGCCCCAAATACCGGTCTCATCTGCTATCAACCCTAGGACCGTCTAGCAGCCCTACAAATTCCCCATTTCCTTTAACACTTGATCCTCTCTGCTCACTAGCTATTTTTGATAGTGTCCACAATTCTCTCTCTATGGGCTCTGTGCAATACAATTTCTGCATTTTCTGATCAGTTTGCAGATGAATTCATTAATGTGATGTAAAATTAACTTCTATTTTGAAATGCAATTCATTATGGTTACAGTCATCCCTCTCCTCCAATCATTTCCTATAACTCTAACTTGATATCTCCTGGATTAAGCCTCTGACCAGATGCCTGTACAATGAAGGAGGATTTGGGGTTAGCAAGGTAACTTCAGGTTTAAGTCTGAGTTTTCAGGGTTACGACTGTGGCTCACTTCTTACTGGGATGCATCGCCATGGTAACTTATGCTGCATACCTATCCTGCTCCTGGTTAGCTGTGCAAGTTACCATGGCAGGATATTTTTGAGATAACAGATCAACAAGTATAAAAGCCAAGGCTAAAATAATCATACATACCATAAGAATACATCTAAGCAACACATTTATTTAATGGAATACACAAATGCAATTATAGTCAGATCTACTCCTGCCCTAATGATGGGGAGTGATATTCAATTCAATTCAATTCAATTTTATTTATATAGCGCTATATCATAACAAAGTAATCTCATAGCACTTGTTAATAGAGAGAAAGTCTAGACCAACTCTAAGCAGGCTGATAATATCACACAGTCGGCAATATGTTGCTAGCTGTCTTTCCTGCATTTGGCAGCTGCAGCTGTGTTGCTTTACCTGGATGATGTGTTTAATTTCTTCGTTTATACTAATAATATACGGTCTCAGTGTACAGTTTCCTGGATCACTGACTGTCAGCTAGGCCCCAGTTTGTGCAGCTGGGGAGCTCCCTGTCTGATGTGGTGGTTAGTAACACCGAAGCTCCACAGGGGACTGTCCTGTATCCATTCCTGTTAACTCTGTATGCCCCTCGTATTTCCAATATAACTCTGAATCCTGCCACCTGCAGAAGTTCTCTCTGTGGATGACTCTGTGGTACGGTGTACTTAGAGATTGGCAGGAGTCTGAGTACAGGGAACTGGTGGACAACTTTTTGGAGTGGTGCAGCAGGAATCACCTGCTCCTAAATGTCAACAAAACCAAGGAGATGGTGGTTGATTTTAGGAGGACGAGAACTGCAACTAAGCCCATAAACATCATGGGTGAGGAAGTTGTTACTGTCGAGCACTACAAGTATTTGGGTGTCCACTTGAACAACAGAGGACCAACACCGACGCTGTCTACAAGAAGGGGATGAGCATATTCTATTTTATGAGGAAGCTCAGATCTTTCAATGTATGCAACAAGATGCTTGAGATCTTCTACCGGTCTGTGGTCGCAAGTGCCATCTACTGTGCTGTGGTCCCCTCCAGCATCAGTGCCACAGATGCCAGCGGGATCAATAAACTCATTCACAAGGCTGGAACTATCATTGGTCAAAGCTTGGAGATGTTTGAGTCAGTGGGGTGCGGGAGGTCACTGAACAAACTGCTCACCATCATGGACAATCCATTCCACACTACAAAGTCAGCAGAGCTCATTTTCCAAAAGACTCATTCGGCTCCGCTGTCTTAGAAAATCACTCCTACCTTCCACCATAACTCTGTACAACAGCTCACCTCTGTGTGACAGGTGAACACACTGTGGCACTATCATCTGTATATACTGTTTATATAATATATTGTATATATTTGCACACCTGTCCTTATTGCGCTTTTCTTTTGCTTTTTGTATATTCTGCATATCTGTAATTGTGATTTGAATCTGTTGCTGCTGCTGCTGTAACAAAACAATTTCCCTCACGGGATCAATAAAGTACATCTATCTGTCTATCTATCTATCTATCTATCTATCTATCTATCTATCTATCTATCTATCTTGTGATGTTTGTGATTGGCCATATGATGCAACCACACTCGTGGCTAAATTGGGAAACCCTAGGTTGACATACTGAGTTGATAACCACCTTCGAGTGACTGCTTAGCGTGCTTGCGGCTGTTAGACTTAGGGAAGCCAGATAACAACAACATGTTAAACTTGCTTCGTAGTACAGGCCTCAGATCAAGACAACCCCAGATCCACTATTATTCTTTCTCTCATCACTTCTCCTCCCGTGTCTCTCAGCCCTCGACGGAGGTCATCTCTCTCTTTGTGTAGTCTGCAATGGAGTAGACACACTGAACTCTCTTCTTATGGCAGAGATGCAAGAGCCTGCATAAGGCCCCTGATTAGCGCACCACTAGCCTAGAGTAAAACATTTATTAAGCGTCAGTGACTATGACACAAAGTCTGCCAGCTAAGTTAACTTTAAGAGCAAGTTAGCCGAGCTGCAAAGAGAACAAAGGAGTGACTGGTTTCCTCCAACCTACATCATCAGAACACTGCACAGCAAGGACTGCAGTCAACATCGGACCTGCAACTTTTCCGGCCTGGCTCAATCCACAACTGAAGGAATCACCAGCTAACACAGCAGCACACCAAGGAATTCCTCTTCTCATGACCTAGTGACTACTGGGCATATCTAGCTAGCATAGCAACGATTATTAATTATTGTTACATATTTTGGTTTCTATTATGCCATATAATTCCTAGAGCCCTATAGCTTTTCAATCTATATGCTTTATCCTTGGTGACATAATTTGCAAATGTGGTATTCATATTTATTGTTTATTGCTGATGATACACAGCTGTATGTACCTCTAAATCCAAATGACCTTTCCCATCTCCTAAATTTAGAGGCCTGTCTGTCAGAAATTAAAAAATGGATGGGTTCTATCTTTCTGCTGGTAATCACTGATAAAACAGAGTTTTTAGTTGTTAGACAGGCCAAGCATGGACATTTGTATGAGAACTTGAGTTTTTAACACTGATGGCTGTATTATTACTGAAAGCTCAACCATCAAAAACCTTGGAGGGATTTAGATTTGTGTCTGCCATTCCGGTCTCATATCAAGACTATTACGAAGACAGCTTTTATCCATGTTAGTGACATTGCTAAAATGTATATCAGTGAGTGAAACTGAAACAATAATCCCTGCATTCATTTCTTTCAGACTTCGTTATTGTAATGCCCTTTTCTCTTCTCTTCCTAGTTGTGTTACTAGACGTCTTCAGCTTGGTCAGATTGTTGAAGCTCAAATCTTGACAAAAACTAAAAATATTGATAATATAACATAATGTATATATCATGCCATATTTTCAGTGGTTACCAGTGCAAACTAGAGCCAATTTCAAGGTTCTTCTTTTTTATAAGTCTTGCTCCCCGATTTAGCAGGACTGCCCACTGACGAGTTCTACAGGTAGCTTCACATTTACAGTGACGTGATCCACTCAATGTATTCAGGGAGAAGGCAAGACCTAATTCATTTTTTGGCAAATTTTGGCAATCTGAATCCCATTAGGCTATGGAAGGAACACCGTGCTTCGGTACTTATCCCAATCATTCTCCAGTAACCGTCTTCTCTTTATTCCAATCAGTCACCCTGTAGTAGTCTTTGCACATGATTTCTGCCATACTCACCAGGTTTGATTTACCTCAACATGCATGAGCTATAATTACTGTAAATTCTCTAATGACCAGGTTTGCTTTACCTCAACACAAGGCACGAGGAGCAATTACCATAATTCTATAATAGTGGCCTGGATTTGATTTACCTCTATGGTAAGAGGCATTTATTTTAAGGCTAGCATTCGATTCATGGATTCACATAATGTCTCATTTATTGATTAAGTGATGGAAATACTTTATGCCAGTTTGGATTTACTACTATGACTTCCACCACGGGTTTATCACTGTTTTTTTCCCAGCATTGGGCTCGGCCTTCATTCAAGACCCAGATTTATTTACCATCAGCTTTATCTTGAGAAATAGGTAGTCAAAGCACATGCCTGGATCCTAGATATCTCATTTGAGTCCTCCCAGCAGTCTCTATCATAACGTAGTACTCTCCTCCTCTGGAAACATCAAATCAGTCATCAACAGTCAAGGTTTTGCGACCTCATCAAGCTAGTCATGGACTTCTGACCTCATCAAGCAGTTCCTGGTCATTGCTACCTCCTGAGTACACATCACTGTCATCAACAAATGCAGCAATTGGCTATGATCAGTGTTTCTTCAGACACGCAATCTCACGGATGTCGTCCATCTGTGGGTTTTAGGGGCAAACCGAGGCATTTCTCCCTAGTCACTACAGTCAATGTCTCAAGCATCTAAATGGGAAGGAGCTTGCTTTGTTACATTTCCACTAATCCTCAATATATATGCATATAACTAGTGGTTGGTTTCATGGCTATCTGCTGCTCACTGTCCCCTTCTTATCTTTTCCTGTATTTCCAGTCATAGCTGACCTCTGCATTTCATTCATGTTATCTGGTCACCCCAATTTAAGTATCAGTCATTACGTCGGTGGGCATATAGATTGCTGGTAATACATATTCGCATTCTGCTTATCGTTCCATACTCATGCAATCAGCTAATCACTCCGATTCACCGAATTCTGCTCTCTGCTCTATTCATTGTATCCTGGTAAGTGGGGTCATATTTTTCGTATTCTGCATCATATTATTGTAAACAGCAATGCTCCGTGTTCATGGTATTCTGGTAAGTGATGTATATTCAGTGGTGATCTTGGCGTTTTGGCTATTTGCTGCTCGCTCTCTCGATTATATCTGACATTTCTGGTCATGGCGATCCCTGCAATACATGCGAGCTCTCATACATATGTACGTTATCCTGGTCATTAAATTCCTTTAGATCTTAGCCAGTAAAATACCAACTTTGGCCATTGCAGGATATATATAGGTGCCCTTATTTAGAATTCAGTCATGCTATCATTGGCACATAATGTTGCTAGTAATTGCTATATTTTCTTCCATTCTGCAGTTGCTACATTTCAGTCTACCAGATGCTACATCATTGCATTCTGTATTGCAACATTGTCATTTTATTACGGCAAGTCCTCATTAGAAGCAACCTATCCCCTCAGCTGTATTCAGGGCATTTATTTAGGGTAGGTGTTTATGCTTATGCTGCCAAACAAAGCATTTAATCTATCTCACTGCAAAATTGGGGTGTTGGTCATCATCTGCCTATACTTCCTACATTTTCCCTGATGTCGACGCTGTTCTCACAAATCTAAGATCTTTGAAGCCCTAATTCTGTTATAAGAAATAAAATTGAATTCAATAAGTCAACCAGGGTTGCCAACTTCTGGTACCTGACTGGAGTGAGATTTTGGTGCTATGGTCCATGGGCTTAATCACGCAGATGCGTACTTTGTCACATGCACATATTTGAAACACTCACAATATTAGATGAACTAACCCAATAAAGGGCACACAGGTTCATTCACTAATGAAAGTCAAAGATGTGTTGCTTACAATATGAAAACTACACTATTTTATTGAATGTTCACTTGAAGCAAAAACCAAGAGTAAAAAACAGAACACCAGAACCTATCCTACTCCAGACACATAGCCAATACCTCTACACACACACAGACAAATCTACACATGACCACACAGACTCTCTTAGCCAAATATATACATGAACACACTTTTTCACTCACTCAGCCAACTATGAGCACTCACTTAATGGCTTGCTTGAACACCAAATGGGCTCTGACATCCAGCTGTCAAATCATCGCTTCCATGAGTGTCGCGGACCAAACAGAGAGTAATTTAAGACACTACCTAACCAAAAGTACGTACATTCGCCATGACATTTGCCTGTTCATCTCTGTTACCGTCGCAGTGTTTTGGGGTGAGAATTGTTTGGGCAGCGTGAGAGCGTGAGACTGAATGTGAAAGACTGTGCATCACAAAAAAAATTTGAGATGTGGCAACACTGATACATGGTTGTCACAGTGCTATTGTTGCATATCAGCATTGCTGATCTTGACTGGCCGAGCCAGAGACTCTTCACATTTTTCATCTGTATTATACACGTGTCGATAGATATTTGTTCACTCATACTGAAGTCTCTCCTGATTGAAATTAAACTCAATATAAGTTCAATCAGGAAGCCTATCTTTATGCCCCATCCATTCTCTCTCTCTGTCTCTCTGCTTGTCTTAATCAGCTGATTATGGAAGTTTACGCTCTCACTTAGCCAACCAGATTTTGCCACAGTTTCCATCAGCCAATCATTTTGCCGCTGTGAGACTTTAAATTTGTTCTCTCACTTGCTGTCAGCTGTCACTTCAGTGTGGAATCGTTGCGACCCCGTTCACCTCCAGTTCACCACATTCAGTGTCTGGGTCGAGCTCATCAGACAGAGGTCCACTCCCACATCACATCCAGATCTTCAACCATCCTTCCACCACCACTACCAGTATTTAGACTCCATCGGGGGTATCCGATTCAATTTAATAGTGCTGTTCCACTCATTTATTTGTGGATCATTACCAACATCCTGTTTATGTCAAGCTATGAAAACTAAACAGGCAACATTTTTCTTCCCAGATTGCCCCAGCAACTGTTTTTACATGTAAAACAATCTAATCTGAGTTAAAAAATAATTTCTGAAATTAAAAAATGCAACATTTTATTTATGGCACTGTATATTTAAAATATTTAACTGATATTTAACTGCAGATGTTTATTGTGATGAAACATACGGATGATTATGCATGGAGAACATAATGAAAATAGGATTCAATTAATTTCAATTTTATTTATATAGCGCTATATCATAACATAGTTATCTCATAGCACTTGTTAATATAGAGCAAGTCTATACGAACCCTATATGTATATAGAGTTATAGGATCTTCAACATATCCAGAAAATGTATTCTACTTAAAAAGAGTCATCAGCTCTTGACAGTATATTGAGTTGCTGTATATTTATATAAATTCATATTTGAAATTCTGCAGGTGCCGGTCTCCACAGGGTTCCCAAACTGTCACTGCATCATGATGGGGAGAGCACTGTGTGGGATTAAAGGGAAACTCCTTTTTTTTAAACTGCGCATTATTTTTTACAAATTTTGGGTCGACTAACATAATCCTTGCGGGCAATTGCACCCGTGAAAAGTACATCCATTAAAAGTGCTTGTTTTTGCCGCTCAGTCTGTTTTTCAAAGTGTCTGACAACATTATGGAAAAGATCCCTACAGAGACGGACCGTTTGTTAAACAGTAAGATCCTTTTGTTTTAACCAGAATCAGAAAAGACTTGCTCAAGGAAAACTCTCACTCCGAATTCTTGTGAGAGGCTGAGTTGTTGCAGGAAGTTAAAAGGATCTTACTCTTTAACAAACGGTTTGTCTCTGTAAGGATCCTACACAGGTGCGCAAGCAAGCCAGGACACAAAAATATTTTAGCATGCCCCAGATACACTGGGCATGGTGCACTTGACTGTGATCTACACTGCATTGCTTGATGCACGTGTAGATTTTTCTAGATAAAGTGATGTTAAATCAATTTGGTCTTTGTGTGCAGTGTACGTGATAAGAACTTAGTGGTGTCAGAGTATACACAAGACAGAAAGGGTGGGAGGTGGGTGCAAGGGTTGCCACTAGTGCCCCCCAGGATCCTCCTACCAGTTAATCTGACTTCTATGATAGTTTTCTTTTAAAATGCAGTATAACATTTTGAGTAAAAACAAACTAGTTAACACAGCAATGGTTTAAACAACCATTCGTACGAAAGCCTATAATAATGTTTAAGATATTTAAGACATTTTACACACAACAAATAAGGTCTGAAAGGGTTAAAATTCTATGTAGGGTATTTACAGCAACAATCTTTTTTGAATAGACACACATAGTCAATTTACAACACAGGACCTTTCAAGTGTTTCATTTAAATCGAGACAAATTGGCTGCATATCAGATTGTCACTGACTCACAATGTTGTATTAGATTTTTACTGTTTCAATGAAGTGTTTCCAAAAAGGTAAAGCTCTAGCTTCTCTTTGATTGCACTTTCCATCTTCACTGTCTTTTATTTCCTCTTCAGAGTCAGAGAGAAGGAGACAGCCTATTACCATAGTCCCAGCTCTTTGACTGCTGCTGTTCTCGTTTTATATTCTGACTAAATGAATAGGCGTATGAATTAAGTAATCTCCATTAACTCTCAGTGGAGTAATAAGAAAGGTCAATACTCTTTCTCCCAGCTATTCTTTAGATTTGGAGGGCTCCCTTCTGACCTATTACCGAAGGTGATTCTCCAGACTTTTGGTGGAGAGATGGCTCTGGAACTTAGTTCTGCCACTTCTCTTTCTGCCAAAAGACAAAATTGGCCTGCGGGGGAGAGGAAACGTCATTAAAATTACGTGTCCCTTGACCCCACTTGAAGGTCGTATACTGGCAGCAATTACTGACTGTGTCTTTAAGGAGAGACTTTGCTTGTCGTTAGTGTAGACAGTCCCCTGGCTTATCCCCCAGGGGGAGAGGGGCTGGAGGACCAGAGTGCAGTATCAAATCCTTAAGCTCCTGGATGGCCTGTGAGGACTCCACCATAGGAGGAGAATGATAGCAGTGAGGGACTGGAGTGTCCTCTAGTAAATGTCAAAGCCCTCAGTATGTTGGAGATTCTCTTAGAAGGACAGAGATCTAAAATGTTACTGATGGGACAAACCATGCACATGATCATGACAGCCTGATATCAATATTTTACACTTCTGCAAACCTATAGCCAGTTCATGAAAACCTTTACATCAGCTGTTCATAACACCTGCTGTCTGTGAGGTGTTTCTCTGGAAAATCCTATGAGTCAAATGTCACATGTTTTACATTTCAAGGGTGATTGGGATAAATTGGAGGGGGGAAAAAAGAGGTGGGTAGAAAGGATGAACAGCTAACAAAGAGAGGCTTACAGGAAATGTGTGGTGTAATACTGTACGTCAAACTGAACACTCAGTTTGACTGACAAGCTATTTTATGTGCAACAAAAACACCACAGAAATGCTCATTGTGGAAAGAATAAACACATACAGATGGTATGTATGTCATCTCACAGTGGTGGAAGTAACTAAACTACATTTAACGATGTTAATCAAGTACGTTTGCCAGAGTAGAAATATCATTGTATCAGTTTTAAATAATCTCCGTACATGATTGCCTTCCTTCAGGTTTAGGGGACCTACTGAAAAACATCAGCAAAATAATGGGATAGAAAATAGCATATTTATTTTTATTATATTCTACAAACAACAAATAAATCATCTCTATGGAAAAAACGGGACACCGTGTCCAGTTGTGAGAGTGTGACTGCATGTTATCTGTACTGTCCCAAGGGCATTTATACAGAATTGACACAATTTTTACGCTGCCTGCTGGCTTTTATCCTGTAAATCAGACAGAATTTCGGGCTATATTTTGGTTTCGCCAAGGGTGTACTAGTTTGGTTTCTTGGTGACTCATCATGCGCCACAGTGGGATGAGAGGCGCAGTAGAGGGCGTGGCGATGCCAATCTAGTGGTGCAACCTTGGTGCCAACAATGAGTGCATCTCCCACTGTCATCTACCCACCTGCTCAAAGCAGATCAACAGGTTTTGTACGTTTCTTATGTCATAACCCAGAAAATAGGCTTTTTCCAGTTATGACATTATTGTCTGTGATAAGATTAAGGAGTGTCTTAGATGATAGAGCTGGTAAGAATCAGTTATTGATCTTATAGCCTACTGATGGCCATTCCTTTTACTCTGGTGATTCTTTGAAGCCATATCTGAAGGCAGCAGGTATCTGCAGTCTCAAACTGGAGTGATGTTGCGCACTGTCATACCGCACAGCAGATCCACTTGTTATATTTTGTGCAAATGGCACCAGACTGTTGTAAAATAACCACAGAAACCACACATGCTTATGTCCATGTCAAACTTGTCATTTTGATGAATTGTTCTGCACAGTTTCTACTGCAAATCAACAATCGTGCTGGAGACAGACACGTTGAAAAGAGTTCACACTGTTGCATGAAAAATTGTGGATTACTTAAAATTTTTCTCTCCTCTAATAACTTCCTCAGGACCGTCATTTCCTGCCCGTCCTTACTATTTCCATTCAAAACATTGGATACATGTGGTAGAAATGTGGTTGTGATGAGCATCATGATGTGATAGAGATTGTTTAATTAGATTTTATAGCGATGTTCGCAGTAACAGAAGAATGTTATTTTTAAGATCCCAATTATCTTGTAGCTCATTATCAGGATCACGTTTATGTGGCAATGTCAAGATTAAACAGGCAACAATATTGTTTTCAGATGGTCAGCAATTATTTTTACATGAAAAGCAGTCCAATCTAATTTAATTTAATTAAACAACATGTGAAAAACTAGACCGCATGTTAAATTCTACTTTCATTTTATTTGTGGCATCGCGGTGGTGTTGAACTGCAGACTAACCATCAAGGTTGGAATGAGTACTAGCGTATTTTATGTTGTTTTATTTTACTAGTATTTTACTTTATTAAAAGTAAGTTTACTTGTGTAAAAAGTACTCAGAAAAAGTAAAAAGTATGTTAGTTAAAATATATTTCTAAAGGAGGGGGTACATAATGATGATAATGTTATATGAAAGATAGTTCTGTCCAATTAAAGAACACCTTCAGGCTATAAAATAGAGAGCATTGACAAGTCAACGTATACACTAGCAAAAGCATCACGCCATACCTGCGTGCTCCAACCATATAGTGCTCCTCAGTCTGATCTAGGTTAGACCTCTCTGCTCATTCATCATCAATACCCAGTCCACTCAGTCTCTGTTCCACTGCACTCCTCAAATCCAAAAGGTTGTGAGCTGAACAGGCGCTTGGCAGTCACAGCTATGACAGAGATTGTCACAAACAGCAGAAAGGCCTCACACACCTCACTGAAGATAGGTTTCTCAGCAAATGTATGTCACAGTTGAAGGATCAACCATGACCATTTTAGTATTTAGCATTACTCCAGACCCAGCTTGTTGGTTGGCCAGGCAGGATTGTGGGTGTGTTTTATTTTGTGTCACTTAGCATGATCCAGGTGGTGCATCAAATCAGTGATAAATTAAGGTAGATTCTCAAGCAATGTATCCTGATTTTATAATGTGACTTTTCTTTTAGTCTGTAACGATTGCTACTTGAAATGAAATACTTGAGATAAATATACTATACGCAATATATAGAGTAAAGGTTAATTTGTTAGGTGCACCCCTGATGGTTACTGTGAGGATTATTGTAGTGACAAATAAAATTGTGCATGGAAACATGGTGACCATCGGATCTTCAACATGTCCACAAAAGTGAATTCAACTAAAAAGATTCAACGACCCCCAAAAAGAATTGGTACATTTTGGTTCATTCAGACTTTGCTATATATATAGATATATGCATATATCTATTGTGACGTTGCCCGGGGCGGCGTCATGGAGGAGGAGCATGTGCCGGCCGGATGGCAGAGGCGGGAACTGCAAAGCACACGTGCAAGCAGGCCGCTGGAGGAGCAGGTGCGGCACAGCTG
>JAVQJF010096699.1:0-11826 GCA_036023855.1 Gadopsis marmoratus | reverse complement strand
TTGGGATTTCCCATGAACAGCTACCAAAAGCATTATTCAACACGTTCTACTCCAGATCTTTTATCTGCTTAATTTGTCATGAAATAACGAAGGAACAGGCTGCACCTGGCCATGAAACTGCTTGTCAGTGAATTGTCCAATTACTGGGACTTTGTATAAAAATGGCTGTGATTCCTAAATGGTTAATGTGATATTTTTGTTAAACCCCTTGAATTAAAGCTGAAAGTCTACTCTTCAATCAATCCAATTTTATTTATATAGTGCTATATCATAACATAATCAAAATTTTATTGCTTCGTCTCAAATCCATTGTGATGGTGTACAGAGGCAAAAGTACCAACATTGTGTCACTGTCCAAATACTTATGGACCCGACTGTATCGGGCTCTTCAGCTGCTAAATGTGTGTCTGCCTGCTGTTTGGTGCTGAGCAGTTAAAGTACAGTGGGTTTAACAGAGTTTATTACAGTAGTTGCCTGCTGTAGCTCCCCTCTATGAGAGCAGTGAGACTGAACCAAAACTGTAAGTTTGCAGCCGGACACCTAAACAATGAGCTGAAACTCGCTACAAAGCTCTGAAAATCAAGCGGAGCTGCTGATTCAGGTGACACAGCAAAGAAGCCCTTGCAGGGCCATCTTTACTTTGTGTGGCCAGTGTGCCTTTGGAAAAACCTACAACAGAGATTTTGTATTGTCCCACATACTGGCCCAGCATGTTTCTCTGTGGGTTTCCTCCGTGTGGGAACCCATAGAGAGAAACGCATGCTGGGCCACAGTGGGGCTGCTCAGAATTATACTACTTGGGTGATGTCAGCTGAGACAAATCACACAACAAAACTCAGCATGACTGTGGCAATGCCTGTGAAATATCAGGTGTAGCAATTAATGTCATAGTCAAAGACTAAAAAACATGCATACAGTGCAAATGACATCACCCACAGATTTGTAAAGACTCATGGACTGTATGGGTGAAGGGTGGTGCCACAGGAGACTGGAGGAGAGGCACAGTGGGCTTTCTAGGTTCAGAGACTGGAGGGGGTAGCTATGACTCTGCAGGAGCATCTTGTTTTGGACTGTGATAGAGTGGAGCCAGCAAATGAATGATAAGGTTATTGTGTTTTTGATGTAGGAGATATAAAATGTACTGAGGATCTCCCTGCATACCCTGAGTTTAGCATCCTCAAGAGCTGACACTGTTGGGACTTCTTGATGATCACATCTGTGCTGGGTTCAATACGCAGTTTGTCATCGATGACGGTGCCCAGGTATTTGTAGTGGTGTACAGCTTTCAATGGTTCCCTGTGACTTATGACTACAGTCCTTCCCACTCCGTCCACAAATAGTCAGCTCCAAACAAGACCCGTCGCACCATTCCACAACCTCAATAAGGACGATTAGGATGGAGGCTTCTATAGTTATCTGTACAGAGGATGAACAGCAGGAGTGAGAGGACACAGCCCTGGACACAGTCCATGATCCACATAATTAGCTGGTGATCCAGGTAGAAGCAGTTCATGCGATTTTCACGATCCTCTCGAAGGCCTTCAGGATGAGGGAGGTCGCTAGACAGCTTTGAAATAGCTGCTGGAGTACTAACTGCTCAGCACAGTGTTTCAGCGTATGGCTGCAGATGTTATCTGGACCCGTGACTTTCTTGACCCGTTTCCTTTTTCTCACAGTGTTGAAGTTGATGTGGTCATAATCCCCTGCCAGGCCTCCTGAGGTTAAATTTTTGTTTAATTTTGTTGTTATAGGCTACTTTAGCCTTGTTGATGGCCTACTTCACTTCCTGTGAACTTGTATGTTCTCCAACATACACCCTTACTGCACCATGGAGCTGTGATTGAAATCTCCCAAAGTACATTTGAAGAATCAGGTGAAATCAGTTCCAGTCTATTTATAGTGTTTATGATGTGTTCAGAGGCAGTGTTTGTGTCGGCTCTAGGATAGAGTCAAAATTATTTCGGTAGATAAAAAGGACACCCGCAGGAGCTCTATGACAGTCTTACACAGACCCTCACGAATGATGGCTGTGGAGCACCAGCACCAACACGGCCTCCGTGTTCTTTACCGGTACTTTGTCTGTATCGAGTCTTAACTGGGTGCCATAACCATCAATAAAGAGTGCAAGATCATTGATGCGACCGTCAAGCCATGTTTCCATGAATGTCACGATGGAATCATTTCTATATTTGTGCAGGTAGTTAACATTTCCTTGAAGTTCATGTACCTTATTTCACGAGGAGCGAACATTGACCGGCTAGCCATGTAAACTACGTGGACCAAGAGCACCGATGATGGTGGTCCACTAACCAAAAACATTGGAATTATTAACAACAACATAAAAGTTAGTGCTTCTTCTTTGTATAATAAGTGCCACTTCCTATTTCATTTATCAGTATTCACTTTCTTTCTGTAGTGCCTCAGTAGTGTAAGTTCCCCGGTGCTGCTTTTACATATATACCAAAATCTGCTGAGGATGTCTATCATGTTTGTTGCTGAACCTCTTCTCCAAAATCCCTGAGCCCTAACATTTTGACAAGGGAAGAATCATTACTTCCCTATCATTGTGCTACTTGTAACACTGTCTGTGGTCATGTGGTACATTTTGCCTTATTCTTGCTTGGACTGCATTGCAATTTTAGCTGTATCCTGTCATTATTTACTACTATAACAATCCAATGTCCCCACAGGGATCAATATAGTTTAGCGTTATCTTATAATGATGACAAATTCAGCCAGCAAATTGTACCAAATTGTTTGTCTGAGTACCCATTTTATGGATTTTATAGGCAAAGTAATCAAATGTGACAGAAATGGATGAAGCTACATAGCTGGATTGGAGTATCCCAGAGAATTACATCACATATTACAATTTAAATCAGAGAGGTAGTTCTAATGTATTAGATTTCAATAGTGGCCTGACAAAGTGGCCTTACAGTGGAGAGCAGTGAACTGAGACCAAGTGTCACCTTGGAATTATATGGTTCTATCTAACATTTTTGTCAAAATTGAGTTATTCACATATTCTTGTTTTGTGATAAATTACTAACATTACGTGAGGTGTTTTTAGGTTGTATGTATTCATGGACTTTTTATTTAGAAAAAAAAAAGTTCTATCTCTATGAACAAACAACAATATGCTCAATATCTCAAAATCGCTCAGAAAGAAGATGGAGCCTTATAATTCCCAGGTGGCGAAAGGGATGATGATAAATTAGTGTGTGCGTATTCATGATGTGGTGTAACATGACATGGAAATACAGTCAATGTGCATTCTAAGACACAGACAGCTAGAATGGACAACTGTAAACTGTCGCTGACAACTGCATTCTCCAGCTCGAGATCCCGCTTGATGTTCCTGGGGACAACCACCAAACTGCTCCATGGCCTGATGATATTGAGGGAAAAGCCATCTATGCAACCACTGATGCAGATTCATAGTTAGATAGAGCAAAATGCTGCCTAAGGGTTAGTTGCCTGCAGTGACCCACGGCTGTGGAGTTACAGTCCAGAGCTGCAAGAATCAAACAAACGTCTTCCTTTTTTGCATGAATACCATTTTTTCAAGCATTAGTTGTACATACTGTGCACCTGTGGCATTTAGTCTTTCACGTCCTTGCAGTTGGTGCGTGATGAAATAACTTCCCCAAGGTCAGCATGCTGTTTGCGTTTCAACCTGTATATTTTGAGCAGCTGAATTTAGAGTCTCTACTCCATGCCTGACTGCATGAGACTAAAGTATCTCATTATAATTCATTCCAATAACAAATTTGTGAAATATTTTTAACATACAGCCATCAGCACATTAAAGTAGAGCAGTAATGGTTGATGTTGCTAATCTGGGAAATTAGGATACTAGGTCCTATTTGCAATTTCTATTCATATGCACTCACACCTGGCATAAAGTCAGTATACAAGTTTGTTTTGTAAAAACTATGACACCAACTATTTCTCTGCATTTTCAGTATTAACCCTTTAACCAGCAGCACTTTTCAAAAAGTGGCACCCACAAGTGTGTTTTACCCAAACCCACAATGATCACCTGGTTGGTTGTTGCAGGTGGTTTAAAATCAACTCACACATGAGTGACTGACTGAAACTCAGAACATCCAGCCTGTTAAACTGACAAACACCAGCAGTAACCCACTGGTTTATATTTAACATGTGATTACGAAGAGGTTAAACAGATACATGTATACATGGCAGAATGACAAGCATGAATATCTATGTAGTGTCAAGAAGTAAAGGTGCTTTTGTTCCATTGGACGCCAAGAGATGTCTGTAATGAGACAAACTAAATAGAATTATTAGGAGCTGTAAACCTCTACTGACGACCAAAAGGATATTTACTGAAAATGCAGATCACATTTCAGCCAGGACTCAAAGTAAAGCAACAGCTCTCTGCAATAAATGAATTGTAAATTGGCAGTTATAGTGGGTTATTTTTTTCTTACCATTTCATTAACTTCAAAATTAACACCACACATATTTTACAGCTTGTTGGCATTGCTAATCTGTCAAAGTAACATGTCTCTGTCTGAATTAAACACACAGACTCCTGCTATGAGACGGCAGCCAAGTTAAATCGCTAGTTGTACTGAAGTAGTTTGGTGCAGGCAACAAAAAGATGATCCTATTTTTAACCTGTATTCATGCTTTGCCAGCCCAGAACATTCTGTAAATGTGTCACTTTTACCAGGCCTTCTTAATGTCATTTCCATGTAAAGAAATCACAAAGACCTGGGTTCAGTCCAAAGCCGCCATGCTTCTGGCTTGACCGGCTTGGCATGGTGTTGGTGGTGGGAAGCCAGAGAGGGCTTGTGTCCTTGTTGATGCACCTTATTAGTTGGGTAATGCTTTTGTGTAAAGGGGGTGAGATCTGGGGGGATAGCCTGAACGTACGTAGTCATAACACCCACCCAGTCAAGAGTCTGGAGACTCCATACCCCATTTCCACCTGGTACGTGTGTCTGGATGTGTTATATGGATAACGACATCTGATCACAAGTCTTTGCACTTAAACCTGGTATTGTTAATAAGTTCCCATTATCTCCATTCTGATCAATGTGATCTCGACATGCAGAGTAGGTTGGTGGAGCTGGTGGACTAACATGGCATATCCCAGGTCAGTGAAAACAATGTGGTATACTCTCAATGGACCACTAAGAAGTGGAAGACCTGCGTCACATGACTGACAGAGATGGCCGAAGCCATCTGTAGGCTAGTTTTCACCACAGTGGGGTGGCTCAGGAGGAGGACCAGTGTCCTTGGGCAAGACACTGAACCATAAATTGCTCCCACTGGAGGCCAGCACCTTGCATAGCAGCTATGATGCCATCAGTGTGTGAATGGGACCAATCTGTAAAAAGTGCTTTGGGAAGTCTATTTACCATCCATTTACCACAGCAATGCTGGACTGTGCATGGTCAGGACATAGTGTTTTATTTATTTTCCCCAAAGTAATTGTATCTACATTCTTTCATTTACTTTGGGATATTGAGTTACGGTGGGCTACACATGTACTTATATAACTGGAGTGACATACATCCACTTCTATGTTGTCTCATCACCGAATAGGAGACTTCTGCTGTTCAATCACCGTATTTACATAGTTTCAGCCACTGTGATAGAGAGCTGGGGTCGTGGTGAGCAGGTGGTTGGCAGTGGAGATATCTTTGTTATATGTGTGATACTGAAAAGCAGAATATGTATGTAAAAACGTAGCAGCCCAGGCTCATCAGTCACAGTTCACAGCCATAAAAATGCAAGCTTGACTAATGCGTTCTGCGTGTTTACACCTGCATTAAAATGCATTGTCCCAGATTAGATTTCCAAATACAAATCGCAATTAATACCAGGTGGACATGGGGTATTATAGTGTCTTATATATTTGTCGACATCCTTCCCAATAATTTTGGGATGCAGGTGCTCAGCAATGGACATAGGCATGTGCTCAGCATAGGTAATTATAGAAGACTGTAGTGATCTGCTGTTGGTCCATCATCATCATCATCATCATCCAGAATAAATTGATGGATGAATTGAATTGACAGTAGATCTGGTGAACAAAGCTACATTACAGGAGAACTGCAAATTAAAGAACTGACAGTTGGTGGGGAAATAAAAAACAAAAAACTTGATTTAACCTTTATTTAACCAGGAAAAAAAGACTCATTAAGATTAAAAATCTCTTTTTCAAGAGTGTCCTGGCCAAGACAGGCAGCAGCACAGACAACACATTTTCAAACATAAAACCCACGTAAAGCAAAAACAAATTACAGAATTATAAAATATCAAATCATTCTAAACAGTCACACATCCACAGCCTTCCTCCTAGTCATTTAAAATCACTTTAAAATGGTCCAGTGAAAACAGCTCCTGAAGATTCAGGTGACTCTACAGCTGATTCCAGGTTGAGGGAGCAGCACATTTAAAAGCCCCTTAAATGTGCTGCTCCCTCAGTCAGTATTGCTATGGCTTCTGAGCAAAGTGAAAGACGAGGGCCTGTGTGTTGGTGACTACCTGGACAACTAACTGTACAGCTGTGCATTCGGAACATTATTCAGGTGAGGTTGAGGAAACCCAGAGGCTTATGTGGACTGCTCCCCCCTTCAACAGATGTATTTATGATCTTAAGCAAAGCACAAAAAAAATTATTTATTCATGTGTCAGTTATTATGAGTTATGATTAGGGAGCAGAGGTAAACACTGCCTCTTTTCGGCGCTTGGAGGAACAACTGTTGATTAGCTAAAAGATGCAAAAGATGAGGCAAAATCCAATGATGAAGTATTACTATGTAGTATGCATTTTTTTTCCAGCAGCATATCAAGGTCCACAGAACCTGAAAGGAACCTTCATATCAGGTTAAGTACTGTAGGAAGCTACCTGTCACAATGCTTTAACTTGTACAGAAGCAGTGAAATATACCTGACAGATGTCCCACCTATCACGAGGAGCATTGCTGGGCATGACTTTTTGTGACTATTTATGCCTAAGGTAAGGTGCCTTCTCATCTGTGCCTAATGTGCATTTGCTGTAGAATTCTCCCCAGAATTCTGAGGGGCAGTCATGCAAAACACCGGAACCTTCTCCCAGCATCCCAATGGGAAGTTTTCTTTAGATCTGCACATCTTTGTTCGTGATATATTGGAGCTGTCTAGCGGAGTTTCTGGAGCAGAACCACACCAAACTGAGCCACTTCCAGCATTCTTAGAAATACCCGCCTAGCCCTCTCCTCCTCTTTCGCTCGCATACTGTGCGTCTCATGCACCTAGTAAGCTACCCAGCAAACGTTACGCAGGTTATCCACCAACTCACCTCATTGCTATCATGGACTTCATTTCTCTATCCCCGTGGGACGATGATTTATTCGGACAAAACCAGCAGCGCCCGCATCAGAAGACAAAAACATCTCCGCCGCCTCCGTGTCTGAGACCCCAATATCAACTCAAAAGCTGTCCAGGAAGTTGGATAGACCAGCAAGCTTTCACACCGTCTCGTCCTTGGATCATATCACACTCTCTCCTCAACGTAAAAGACTTCTATAATTCGACGAATCCTCCGCATCTCATTTCACATTTTCAAGGGCAGTACATCTCCACCGCTGCAGTACTCCGACTCCATTGGCCATGAGGACAACGTCAGCCTCATGTCATTGTCCCTCAGTCGCATCGCCACCACACTCCAGTGAGGTTCCCTGACAACCAGCCTGTCATGGCTCAACCATACTCAGTGTTGTCCCTGGTGTGTCTGGGGTTGTCTCGCCTCCCTCTTGTGTCTTGTGCTGTGTGTGTGTGTGTGTGTGTGTCTGTGTGTACTCGTCATCTACACTTCACCTGCAATCAGTCAGCACAACTGTCATCTATCTGCTCATCATCCTGCAGTATTTCTACACTGGTATTCTACCCACTCATCACCACATCATTGCTCCAGTTTATTCGGTAGCAAGCTCTTTGGCCTCAGTGAAATCGCTGGACTTTTGCAAGCTGTTTGTGAATCTTTTAGTGTCTGTTCTAATCTTGTTCTCATGTGCTTCAGGTTCATCAAGCCTGCCTGCCTACACACCCCAGCTTTCCACGTCCTCCCTCCCTCTGATCTTCCTCCAATCACTGACTTCCCTGCCATCTCCTCTCCCTTTCCTCGAATAAACCAAATTGCCTTTTTGTCGACTTCAGTGTTTGTGTCCTGCACATGGGTCCTAGTCATCAGCATGTCACACAGCCTTCGTGAAAAATCTTCAAATGGACCGTAGCCTCTCCAAAACACTCAAGGATAATGGAATCAATTTTACATAACTAACAATAAAGTAAAACCTTTCATCACTGTTATGTCAGCAGAACAGCCAGCGACAAAAGATAAAACAAGGATCTCCAGCCAGATCAAAGATCACCAGGGATTCAGCAACAACTATCCATCAACTTGTAACACCATTACCTTCTGCAGATGGAATACCCAGGGGCCCTCCTCCTCCTCTCACCATGATTTTAAAAACCAGCACCAGCAGCCTACATCATCTGTGAGCAATTGGCATAGGCACAGTGTCCCCTTCCATCCAGCAACCAGTCAGCCAGTCTTAACAGGAACTTGGCACCGGGATGCCGCCACCTACTTGTAACAACCACAGCAGCTGGCTTCAGACAGGACATTTGCTGCTGGGATGCCAGAGACCCCTGCTACCCACATCCAGCAGCCATGGCAGCTTGTTCTAACCGGTCTTCCATCTCTCAACTTCACCAGTCCCTGCAGCTCACGTCAGTTGGAGCCTTCGGCAGCAAGTTCCTTCCATATTAAACTCTGATCTTCCCTTTAAAACTACTCCAGCCCAGCAGTCAACTACACACGTGGACACAATTATTGGTACCCTTCCGTTAAAGAAAGAAAAACCCACAATGGTCACTGAAATATCTCGAAACTGACAAAAGTAATAATACATAAACATTTACTGAAAGTCGACTAATAAGAATCAGACATTGCTTTAGAATTTTGGTTCAACAGAATCATTTAAAAAAAACAAACTAATGAAACTGGCTGGGACAGAAATTATGGTACCCATAACTTAATATGTTGTTGCACAAGAATTTCAGGCAATCACTGCAATCAAGCGATGTCTGTAACTCTCAATGAGACTTCTGCACCTGTCGACAGGTATTTTGTGTCACGCCCCGTGCACGCCGGTAGGCCTGGATCCCCTTTCCGGACCTCAATCAGTCTCGCTCCACGGTTGAGACCCACCTGCCATCACTCACTCATCACACTGTCTGTATTTAACCCTGTTGTCTGTCTGTTTTTTCCGTTGCCAGTTCGTTCTGAATGGGTCAATAAAGGAGGTCAGAAAGGCAGTTATCCTTTCACACAACAATGATAACCTTTGCCTCTGATCCTTCCCAAGGCAGGGCTGTTCCATTTCAACAGGATGACTGAATGATGCTCAAACAGTTACTTCAGTTTCCATCAGTGGAAGTGATAAGAAGCAGCTCCATAGCTTGGTCCTCAGGAAAAACACCAATTAGACTCTTTGTCCTTGCTAAATGCTATGACCTCTGGTCTTGATGCCTGACCTTGGTTGAAATCCAATTCAACATTTCCTGTAACCTCTGAGGTTGTTTCTTGGGGAGTATTGGAATTTTCTTGAGAATGAATAAGAGTGAATCTTGGTGTGGCGGTACAATCTCAGTAAAAAAACAGATGCTGTGAACATGATCCTCTAGCTTTAGAAACTTGAAGATACCATTTTGGAAATTCTGCCATTTCTCGTATTTCTGTGACCGCAGTGTATTTATCAAACCTGCCACGCTCAGTTCTCCGTTCATAGTTGTTTGAAGTCATTGTCTTCTCTCTGAAATTCATCCATCCAATTTATACTCTTTGATTTCGTCTTTGCGCTATAATTAGCTTTTAATTTCTCTGAAATCTCCACCTTTGCCCTTATTCTTTGAAGCACCCGACTTCACCTGGATGTTCCTGGATCTGAATGATGATGTTGCAACACAAGGCAACAACTGCCAATCTGTCTCTATAGTGTGGGGTGTACTTTGACAGATCCTGTTCAGACATCAGTGGAATTACTGAAGAATAAGTCTGCAAAGTGTAGGTAGGTTAATAGGTAGAAATATATTAAACGTTGTGCGTGACAAACTGACAAGCATAGTTTTGCCAATCTTTTATTTTTTGAATGCTTTTTCTTCTGACCTTTTACTTAATTAACCTGAATACCTGTTGTGAGATATGAAATGCATGTTGCCTTCTTTTTAAGTATTCAAGGTTTTATAAGAAATCATTCTTTGCATTGTGGCTTGTTTTTGGGCTGTCTGTGAAAAACAACAGGCAACAGGAAATAGCTTATAATAAAACTCCTTTATTAGTCCCTCAATGGGGAAATTACAGATACGAGGCAAACCCTCGTGCGCCGCCAAGGGGCAACTTAGGGTTCAGTGTCTTGCCCAGGGACACTTCGACATGTGGACAGGAGGAGCACATGGTCATGAACCGGTGTGGGTGGTGGAGTGGAAGCACCCAATCGCAGACAGCCCGAATGGAACAGAGGTTTTAATAAAGGAGCAACTCAGGAAGCACTTACAAAACAGGAAGTTGACAGGACGTAAGTGAAAAACCCGGTAACAAAAAACACAAAGACACCTGACCAATAGAACAGAGACAGCTCAGACATAGACTCCAGGAAACTCAGACTATGACGCCACAAGGACACAGAACACTGAACACTTAAATACACAGGACACTAACGAGGGGATGGACCACAGGTGAACACAAGGGAACAGGTGAAACCACTAACTAATCAAGGAGACACAGGGAGGCAGAGACAGGACACCAACGCAGACACAGGAGAACTAAAACAGGAAACACAAGACCCTGGAACCACACAAGTAACAAAACCCATCTAACACAGGCACACATACAGGGACATGACATAGGAAAAACTCAAGGACATGACCAAAGACAAGTAAACACACAAAGGTCCAGACAAGGGGCATGACACACTTAACACATCTAATTCATAAAAACATTTATGGAATTTATCTCACTGGACTGAGACATGCTTTTAGACTAACAAAATTAAAGTTCATTAATCCGCAAAATCAATGCTAATATTATTGTAAGTTATTGCGCAACAAGACAAGTGTTTAAAACATACAGAAAATCCTACCAATATTAATATAAGATCAAAATTTGGATAACTTCTGGCAGATTGTGGGTCTGACCATGATTCCATGTCTTTTCTATTTTTATCTTTGATAGGTGTACATCAGAGGCATTCTAATAAAGTAAAATATGTACAGTATACATATGATATTTATACACCGGAAACGTTTATGTAGCGTGATTAACTTACTCGTCAATATATTTTTTGAAAACCAAAAAAAAGCGACAAAATTCCGTTTCTGGAATGAGATCAATTTATCTGGGCTTTAGCATGGCGTCAACCAATCACAATGTGCAGAATATATATCACAACCTGTTGATTTGTTGTGTTTCTCATCACCCTGTATTACGTCTATGACACAGGACACAAAATACAAAGAAAATTAACCCAAGGACAATGTGTGGAGCAGCAATGCCAGATCCAGGATAGTGAATAGAGTATGTAGTTTACTTTTTGATGTAGTATTTCAGTATTTGCATTTTCTTCTTTTTTATTCATCATTATGTGAAATGTGGGCATCGTGTCCAGTATAAGGATGCAAACCCTCTCTCACTGCACCGGTGAACATCCAGGGACTTGGAATCGAGAGGGTGAGGACATACAGGTACCTGGGTGTTCACCTAAACTACAAACTGGACTGGGCGGATAACACTGACTCTCTTTATAA
>JAVQJF010096696.1:0-13623 GCA_036023855.1 Gadopsis marmoratus | reverse complement strand
AGGAGTCTCCTGATGAAGTAGACTGGTCCCAGTATGAGGTGATGCACTGTCTGCAGAACCAGTGTCCACAGCTGGTAGAGACTGGATCCTTCAGGACGTCCTGACACAAAGTACAGCAGCACGGCTGCTCCTCCACAGGAACATGACTCCTCTTCCTCTGTCTGTGGAGATGAAGACTTTCTTTATAACATGTTACATTAGTGGTGATAACACACAGCTCACAGGCTGCATGCAGCTCTTTCCCTAGTCAATTTTATTTATATATCCCTATATCATACGATATACAGTTTGCTGCTCTTCTATTCACTTCCTGATGTTTTTTAATTCACTTTCAAATCAAATTCAAGTTGCATCATGAATATAAATTATTGTCCGAGTCGTCTTTCAAACGGCAGAAAGCTTCCTAACTTTTACAGGCAGTGAAACGGTTCTTGATGAGAAACCATCGACCCCCCAGGTGGACGTGCTGTGTAATTCAGACAAACTCGAGCTGATGCTGAAGATTAAATCTGAACTGGTAGAAAGATTATTCACACATTTCAGCAAATTCTTATTATTCATCTTTTGACTGCCGACCTGGTTTAAAATCCACATTGGAGGCAGAAGATGGGACATCTGAAGTGAAGCAGGTTCACCTGTCTGAGTGATGACGACACATCTGGCAGTTCCTGTACACATATCTACTGTTTTTACATCATTTGTTTGAGTTTAATACTTTCTCACCATTGTTCTATGCATGTAGTTTCATATTTTTGTAGCTGCACCAATTTAAATGTAAGTGTCTATGAGCTGTCTGTCTTTTCTGTGGTGCCGTTTGGATGTCTGTAAACTTACTACACACTTTGTTAGCTGATGTATGTCGGTACAGCGGTGTAGGCTGGTTATCAAATGACATTTCAACCCTGAATCATCTTCCATCCGTCTACAGTAAATACTGTCTCTTACTTTGCGTCTGAGGGTCCAGGTTCAGGACTGAAGACTGCAGGATCTCCTGTAGACCGGTCCCTCTTCATAGACGGACGGCTGGATGCTGGAGACTCTGCTGTGTCCTCCTCTTCCTCCAAATCACTCATCTTCTCAGGTCTGACAGGTAAACCAGCAACACACACAGTATAATGAAGCCAGTACTTCACCTCTGAAGCTGTAGATATTATTTTGCACGCTTGCTCTTATTGCTCTTTTATTGGTTCCTTTACTTTAATTCCTAGATCTGCATTCTGCTCTTTTATATTAGCATTTGACTTTCATTTGATTCTTTCTGCAGATCTGCAATTGTGATCTTCGTTGTGGTTATTCCTGCTGATCATCATCCCAAAAAAGGCCACCATCAGCAGTGAAAATGGCTCTCAGTGTTTTGAGAAAGTGGTCAGAAGTCAGATCCCTCCAGGACCCCCAGTTAGCCCTCAGCAGTTACCATACAGGGCCAACAGGGGGGGCCACAGCCACAGCTTTGGCCTCACACACTCGGCCTGCCGCTGGATTAAGGACTTCCGGAGACCCCGTCCTCAGTCAGAGCCACGAGTCCTGACAGCTGACCCTCTAAAACACAACATAAACACCGAACAGCTGTTGTTCAGGCGCCTGGACTCACTGATATAAGAGAATAAACACACGGAGGCTGTCGGGGTCCGACCACCCCACATCACACACGTCACTTCCTTCCGCTCAACCCGGAACCCAAACAAAACCCCGTGACCCGGAAGTCACACTGAGCCGCCCCGCAGCGACAAAACACCAGCAGCGGCGGACATTTAGTGAAACGCTGCTGCTGCTTCTTCTTCCACAGAGAGAAGACGAACTTTTAGCTGTCAGCTGCTCAGCGTCTCACAGAGGACGCCGCTCCGCTCGGCGCATGCGCACTGTTCGAAGTTCGCTTCTGTCACGTGACAGCTCCACAGGCTCCAGGATTGGTCCGCTGTCACGTGACCAAAGCCAAGCTCACGCACAGGTCCTGCAGATGTTGTAGTTCTGGTCCCTTTCAGACCTGAGTGCTTAGTTATTGATGCTACTTGATGTGATTCAAAGTCAAAGTCAGTGTTGTTAGTATCGTTATTACTGATGAATTATAATGTAGCAGCTGCTTTAATGTTGTAGCTGATTCATCACATGTTTTGTGTTTAAAATCTTAATCTGAACAGTAACTAGTAACTACAGCCGTTAAATAAATGTAGTGCAGTTAAAAGGACAAGTCTCCTTCTGAAATCTAGAAGTATAAAGTTGCATGAAATGTACTCTGGTAAAGTACAAGTACCTCAAAATAGTACTACTTGAGCTAATAGTAAATGTACTTTTGAAATAATTAAATCAAAGATGGCAGTTTGGTGTTTGACTTCAACACTGATTCTAATTGTGGTAAAAATAATAATAAATGTAATGCTCGTTGTATGTGTGGTACTAGATATGTTATGATGAATGTTATGATGAAACCAGGACCATATATGTTTTAGATAAGTGTAATAGTTTGCTCATAAGGGTGTAGTGAGCTGAGGAAGAAGGTCAAAAGCACTAGGCATCAACATAGAGCCATAAAAAGGAGAGTAAAACCAGACCCTTGAAGGAGACATGTAGCCATGGATGGACTCCTTGGAGGATGTCTCGTAGCCAACGCGTCACTTAGGTCACCTACACATATGGAGCTGTTCTCAGAAATGTCATGTTTTAGAGCTACGCTCCTCCTTCAGACGGCGACCGAAGATCCATTGGACGAGGAGAAGCGCCTGGAGGCGTGGACACGCCTGCGCACCAACAAGGGGCCAATAGGACCTGGCCCCAGCCGACCAATGGAGGAAGACGCGCCCAGATTAGAATAGTAGGAAACTCTGTTTAGATCAGGAGACGGGGCCATTCTACAACGTGAGAGACAGATTAACTACTTAAAGGTGGACTGTGGATCGCTGAGTAGAGCGCCCTCCATCCAGTCATTTTGTATTGCATATGCCTCGCAGTTTGAATAAATCTACTTGGCTTTAAAGAGGAGAATCCTGGACATAATTTGAGTTTGACTTCCCTTCGACACAAGAACACGACAAAATCCAGCTGCAGCAGTTCTCCACCTTTAAAGCTCCGTACGGGGAAAAGAAAGCTGAACTCCATGTCACAGGTTTGAACCCAGCTTTACTGTGAGATTGTTGTACGTTTGACTCTCAGCTCGTTGTTAATGCCGCAGCGCCACCTGCTGTCCAAGCCATCAAACTACCAGCTGAAGTCAAATCTGGTGTTACATGTCACATCATCCCTCCATGTTCTCTGCTGTTTGAGTCTGATAGCAGCCAAAAGGATTAGTGCTAATGAAGAAGGAAGAGCTTTCTTTATACAACAGTACCACCTGCTGTCCAGAAGAACACATTACAACTACAATCACTGTTTCACTCACTGACACTAAGGATTCTGGAGGATATGGAATACTATTTCATTCACAAACGTGTACGTGAAAACAGGGCTTTGTGTTCGTAACTACATTTATAGACATTTTGTTTTCTGTCTGCAAACTCTGTTTTTCAAATATGAGAATCTCTGTGTACAAAACGTAGTAACACGCAGTAAACCTGTCAGAAGGCCAGCATTACAGTACAGCAGTACAGCAGGACAGTATCAGTTCTACAGCAGGACAGTATCAGTACTATGTCAGTTCTACAGCAGGACAGTATCAGTACTACAGCAGGACAGTATCAGTTCTACAGCAGTACAGTATCAGTACTACAGCAGGACAGTATCAGCAGTACAGTATCAGTTCTACAACAGTACAGTAGCAGTATCTACAGCAGGACAATATCAGTTCTACAGCAGTACAGTATCAGTACTATGTCAGTTCTACAGCAGGACAGTATCAGTTCTACAGCAGGACAGTATCAGTACTATGTCAGTTCTACAGCAGGAGAGTATCAGTACTACGTCAGTACTACAGCAGTACAGTATCAGTACTACAGCAGGAAAGTATCAGTTCTACAGCAGGACAGTATCAGTACTATGTCAGTTCTACAGCAGGACAGTATCAGTACTACGTTAGTACTACAGCAGTACAGTAGCAGTATCAGTACTACAGCAGTACAGTATCAGTACTACAGAGGCCGTGTGATCTCAGAGGATTTTGAGAGGAGCTGCAGGAGGAG
Organism: Gadopsis marmoratus; assembly: GCA_036023855.1. Taxonomy (NCBI): domain Eukaryota; kingdom Metazoa; phylum Chordata; class Actinopteri; order Centrarchiformes; family Percichthyidae; genus Gadopsis; species Gadopsis marmoratus. The sequence continues at coordinate 9,514 of JAVQJF010096696.1, read as the reverse complement.
GAAGAGGAGGAGGCCGCTGAGACTCCACATGGCTGTAAGTGTCTGTCTGTCTTACAGTTACTGGATTAAAGGAACATTCCACTGTTTTTATAATAAAACAACTTTAAACTTGATATTTATTTCAGTATTTTCTGCAAGTGGAGAAATGTTGCTGTGAAGACCTCGTATCTCCTTACTGCACCAGTTGTAGCTAAACGCTGGATGTTTCCACATGGACCCTGGTAGGAGCTGTTGGTGATGGGCAGCTTCCTGCAGGAATCAACAGGTGGACGTTTTGGCTTGTTTTTTTTGGCTCTGAAGTTAATCCACGGGTGTTTTTCTGGACTTATGATGAACTTGTTCCTTCAAAAGTCAAACACTGTGTCCTCTGTGGACTGGTGGTCAGGGATTCTGTTTTTCACCTGGGTTCAGTTCCTGCTGTAGGAAATGATGGTTTTATTTTATGTTGATAAAATGTGATGTATTATTTATAAATCACACAGTTGACACAGTTTCTTTTCCCACATCAGAAGCTAGACCAGTTTCATGTCTCCAATGTCAACCATCTGGACTCTTCCTGAGTCTGCTGAATTCTGAATTCATTAAAATTCTGTTCTCATCCCTTGGAATAAAAAGATAAAGTGCACCATCTACTCCTAAACCTGGATTTGAACCCAGACCATCTGTATGAAGACCTGCAGTGCAGATCACTAGACCATTTAGAGCTCTTATAGTTCTGCTGGTTCTGAAGCGGCTTTGCTAACAGAGAAGTTGGGGAGTTAGATTCTGTCTTCCCTTGGAATAAAAAAGGACACAGTAGCTAGAGGAGCTTCTCCCAGACCTCGATTTTAACCCAGACCACCTGTATGAAAACCAGGAGTGCAGACCACTAGACCATCTGGGCCAACGAGACCAGAATCTGGTGTTCCTTGTAAATGAAGAGTCGAGCAGCTGACGGCTCAACAACAGGATTATCAGAGAGTCAGAAGGCAGAAAGTTTCCTCTCTCAGGACTGATGGACGTGGATCTTCTACAGGTTCCTCAGTCTGATATGCTTTGATCTGCTGGTTTCTCTCCGCCGGTGCTGATGGTCCAGTAGGGAAGGACGCTGCCCGGTGACGTGGAGATGTGGGATCGAACCCCGCCTCAGGTACGTGACAAACGTGTGTCTGTGTTCAAAAACCCCAAACAAAACCAAAACTCAAAAACCAAAACTCTAAAATCAACAAAAACCAAACTCTAAAATCAACAAAAACCGTTCAAAATCTCTTTGCGTTCATTTCTCGCCTCGAATTTCCTCCGTTGTTCGACTGCACCTCAGCTGATCTTCAATGGAACCAGGAACAGGTAAGTCCATGTGGGTCGAGCTAGCTAGCTTGAAAAAAGCCAGCTAGCGAGACGGCTTTTTGAGTCTTTACATTATCTAAATAATTTTGGAGTTATTATTTAATAAAAATAGATGTAACAGCGTGTAAGTGTTTAATGCCACAAATGTGCATGTTGACGCAACTTGAACAGCTGTTAACCAGCAGCTGTTATGTGACGTCCCGTCCTGCAGGGGGAGGCTCTGTGCCCCACCAAGAGCTTCTTCCATCGGTCTCCGTTCAGCCGGCCCTCCAGCCTCCGGTCCCCTCCGGCCAGGACCTCTAGCTCCAAGATGAGTCCCAGCTCCCCCAAAACCATCCTCCCCTGCCAGACTGGACCCCCCAGCAGGACTCACTGCCCAAGTCTCCACGCAGGTACAGACACCTGACACCTGGCTATACAGGCTGCAGCAGAATCAGTAGAAGAAGAAGATCATGACTGTGTTGTGTCAGGCTGAGTTTCAGTGGCATCTTCAGGTCGGCCTCCAAGGATTCAAACCAGCAACCCTCGTCCTCCCCTGTCAGCATCAAAGTGTTCACCTGCAACAAGAGAGACAAGGCCAGAGATACAGAGTGTGTCCGTCCATCCGTCTGTCATGTTTCTATGCACTTCTGTTACGTCATGCAGACAAAGTCCCTCTCAAACCACTCAAGTCAAAGATGGGTGAGCTGCTGCGACGCTATTACAGGAAATAAATCTGCTTAGCTGATTTCAGCACACACACACACACCAGGTGTTCGATGTTCAGCTGTTTTTGCTCCACAGCCAATCAGATGCAAGAAATAGTTTTATAAAAATAATTTTTGTCATCCTACACTGTGTATAATAACTTCAGTTATCCTCTGACTTTTTGTTAACATGTCCAACTGCTACTAGCTAATGTTAGCATGCTAACACGCTAAGCTAATGTGGTGAACATTATACCTGCTAAACATTAGCATGTAGCATGCAGATGCTAGCATTTAGCTCATCAGGTCAGTGTCACAGTGCCAGTAGCTGAGCTAGCAGTGCTACAGAGGACGGACCTAACGATGCCCTCTGCAGCCTCTGTCGGTCACATGACCCTCGTACGTGGACGCTGCACTGGTCCTTCGTGATGCAGCGGTGCAGAGTCAGGTGTCCCGAGCTGACCTCAGCGGTATCAGGTGTTTTTGCAAGCTGATCGACAGTTTGGGATTGAACCCAGTGACCCCTGCCTTGTTTGTCAGCTGTGGGGATCACAAGTTCAGCCTGTCAGCACATGAACTCTTCCTGTAAAGCATCAGTCAAACAGAAGTATGTGTGATTACACGCTGCGTGTTGAACAAACCTCAGTAACAGTAGATGTGTGTGTTCTGCTGGAGTCCTGCTGCTGTGTAAGCAACCAGAAAGCTGCTGCTTTATTATCTGCTCATCAGCTCTGAAACTGACCCTTTAATAAACCAGCTGCAGCACATCAGGCTCAGATGGAGCCGAGAAGGTGTTTTAGTTTCTGTCGTCCTCAGACAGAGAGAGGAACACTGTAAAAAGAGTCAGTCGTACTGTATATTTCCCCCTGTGGTGCCGCTGGGCGCCTCTTCAACCTCATGGTCCGGCTGCAACACCAGCTCCCCCTCATAGTGAAGGCTACCTGAAGGACAGGTAACTAAAGGACAACGACTCCTGCTCCGGCACCACACCTTCATCAGTCATCTCAGCTCTCCACTTAGCAGCTGCAGAGCTTTCAACCACATCTGGACGCCACTGAAGGAGCCCCGAGGAGAGTTTACATTCAGAGTGTCCTGCGTTACTGTGTTTCGGGTAGCAACGAATCCAGGAAGTCCAGTTTGAGGAACAGGTATCTAACTCTGAGACGCACCGACCGAATCGGTCTCTTTACAGTAACTCAGACTCTTTAAAAGCAGCTGTCTACATTTCTTTCAGTGTAGACAGGAGACGGAGGCGTGGCTAACATACAGTGATAGTGTGCAGGGCTGAAACACTCTGAGGACAAACACCTGTCTGTCTGTCTCTCTGACCTGATCACCTGTCTGTCTGTCCTGAGGACAAACCAGATGTGCGACCGGCTGGATTTCACTTTAAAGAAGCAGCTTGAGGACGTTTGTCCAGCGCTGGACGGACTGACGCAGCGTCCAGTTGGTTTCAGGTTCGACTCACTTTGTTTCAGTAAAGGAAGTCAAAACAAGTCACTTATTGAGGATTCTGCAGCAGCCAATCAGAACAGGCTCACTGTTGATGCTTTAATTAGTTTTATTGGGAACAGGATGCAGTAACATTTACATATTTTAGTTCAACGTGAATGTTTCATTGATTTCCTGTAACATATATGATTCTTAAGTTTAATTTATTGATTAATCATTAATTTGATTGATTTCCATAGTTGATGCCTCGATTTATCTGCGTTGAATCTTCGTTGAATTGACCTTTTTGCTTTATTGTGTTGATCTTTTTGTTGACTTTGTTTTAGTTTGGTTTCCCTAAATTTAAACCTGTTGAATTCAGGTCAGACTGACAGCAGAACTCCTGAGTGAGTATTATTGGTTATAAATGAACATTTTCTCTTGTAAATAAAGGATTGTGTTATTTCCTACATTTATCACTTTATGACTTTATTCCGTTTTTGTTTTTTCATTTTTTTGAATGAACTGATTTCAAGGTGATGAAACGTCTCGGCAACCTGATGCTGAGGAAATGGAAGGAGAAGGAGAGATGGACGGGGAGGAGGAGGAGTGAACCGTACAGAGGAGGAGAGGAGGACGAGGAGGAAGTGGAGGAAGTGGAAAGGCAGACAGACAGCAGAGACAGACAGACACACAGACGGATGCTGAGGAGGAAGTCTGAACCCTGCGGACAGTCGGAGGAAGATGAAAAGATGGAGGAGGAGAAGAGTGAAAGCAGCAGGAAGAAAGAACGCAGGAGGTCTGAATCCAACATGGAGGAGGAGGACAGGAAAGACAGGAAGAGGATGGAGATGGACAGAGCAAAAGAAAGGAGGAAGTCTGCTTCACGGATGATGGTGGAGGACAGAGAAGGAGGACAGACAGACAGGAGGCAGACGGAGGTGGACAGACGGACGCTGCGGCGGCAGTCGGAGCCCTGCGGGATCCTCTATGTCCAACTGCTTCCTTTGTCCAACAGGAAGAGGAGGGAGCTGCTGCAGAGACGGACAGGACGCAGGACGTCCTGCAGCGAGGACGGGCACGGACAGACAGACAGGAGGCAGGAAGACAGGTTCAGACAGATGACCAGGTCACAACCCATCGGGCCTGTGGACACTCGTAAGCAAAACCACTGCACCAACACTTCGCTTTGATTTAGTACTCATAGTACTTGAAGTACCCGTAGTATACTTGACGTTTTGGTAATATAAACACGGTGTACACTAGCAACCACCCACAGTTACCATAGCAACCACGAACACATTAGCAACCCACCATTTAGCAACAAACCTCATCCGACCATGTAGGAGCCGTTGTGGAGCTTTCAGTCCTGTCACATGACCTTCATCAGTACACAGAGTCACCTCACAGTGAACTAGAACTGTAGATGTTTCTGAGCACTTTAATGGATTCTGGTGAATGTTGGTGTGAAAGTGGAGGCTTCACTTTGGGAACATCAGCTGAAAGAACAATGTCAACGCAAGGTCCATTTAGTGGCTGGTCCAGAGCTTCCAGGCTCTCTGTCGTGGCCTTTCGTATCTTACAACTCGACCTGCTTTCTTGTTCTCTTCACTGAATCTGTGTTCAGACTGTGTGAACAAAGAGCTGAAGAACAAGCGTAATCCTGTTATGGCTGCCAGGTGTGTCCGTGTGCGTCACTCCACCACCGCAGAGCTGCCCGTCCCACCAAACTGAACCTGTAATCACTGTTTGTGTGATTCGGTTACCGTCTCATCGTTCCACTGTAAGCGCAGCTCAGGCTGCCGTCAGGGGAGGAAACTAAAGTCTGTTCACATGAAAACACATGACGTTTCAACAGGCGTCTGCAGGTGAACCTTCACCTGTCCGGACGCTTCGAGAACCGTCATGTTTCATCAGCATCACGTTCAGCTGAATAATGATTCAGTATTTCTGTCAGAGGTTTGCCAGCGAAGGTCAAACTCTCGTGTATCCCTGTTTTCCCAGTATCCCAGTTTGTTTCTGAGAAATCGTGTTTATCTTGGGCCAGTTTGGTGGACGGCTCTAAATACTACAATACCCATAATCCTCCGCCGCTGTTGCTATGCAGAAGAAATCAGAACACTTTGTTGTTGAATTTGAGGACGAAACAAGCCATTAGTGGAACCCCCAACAGAATGTGAAGCTCTGTGATTGGCTGTCTGTTAGTGAAAGGCATCTTGGGAGTTGTAGTTGACGTCACTCCATCAGTTTTTATGTCCACTTGTAGCTTTGACTTTTTATCAAAAGAAGCAGACCTTTTCTAACACAGTCGTTCATCTTTTGGAACGACAGTCAGCAAAGCCCCTCCCCCTGGACACTGGACAGGTGCATTGTGGGAAATGTAGGACCCAGTGTTTCTGAACTAAAAGTCAGGATATCTCTGCTCTGTGTGTGTGAGAGCTACATGGTAACCTAATTATTTAACACACAGTCTGTACTTACTGTTCTCTATTGTTCCGTCTGGATTTGTTTCCAACATTATTCACATTTTCCAAACTTTGTCCAGAAACATGATCTGGCAACACTGAGAGCGACAGACAGACTAAAACTGTTTGGTTGACGTTAGCAAACTGTTATGTTTGTGAAGTTCAGGTTAGCTAACAGCTAACAGCTAAGTGTAGTAGCTGAGACACCGAACGGATGATCACATTGCTCTCTGTGACTTTCCAAACTTGTTCCATGGTTTTAAACATCCTGACGGAGACATGAGCTGTAGACGGTTAAGACCTCTGAGCTTAAAGAAACAGGAGCTGTGTCAGTTTCAGAAAACCAACATTAAGTGAGTGAAGAACACGTTGAGTCATCGGTTCTTTCATAATGTGTTTGTGTGTCTGTGGTTTGTATCTATTATTAGTATTTCTATTGTCATCTGTCAGCTGACATCCACCATCGCTACACACTGTGTGTGTGCAGTGACCCTGTGTTTCCTGCAGAGGGCGATGTTTCTTCATTTACTCCTGAAGGTTCATTTTGAGAACTGACTTTCACCTCCTTTTATCTCTCCTTCTCCTCTTGTTCCTCTGTCTTCTTACCCCTCCTTTCCTCCTCTCCTCTCCTCCCTCTCTCCTTCCTCTCTCTCCCTCGCTTCCTCTCCTTCCTCCCTCTCTCCTCCCAGCCTCTCTCCCTCATCAGGAGGGGGTGAGAGTCGTCCGTCTGGAGACGTACCCGACAGAGCCGAGGCGTCCGGAGACCAGGAGGCTGCGCTCCTTCTCCTCCTCCTCCAGCATCCATCCGCCTCTTCCTGTGACTCCGCCTCTTCCTTTCGGGAGGCAAGTGAGTGCAATAATAATAATCACGATCCTCCGTGTTTGATGGCAAGAGCCTTTCGTCATCACGACCACAGACTGTATATAAAGATGGCCAACGTGTCTCCACTTCCTCCCACTGCCGCCATCTTGTGACGCCATTTGCAGCCAGAGTGATTGAGGTCCCGCCCACGTACCCGCCCGGACACTCACAGCTGTCAATCATGATGTCTCACCCCCTTTTTATAGCAACAAATAACAAATTAAAACCAAACTGATGAGAAAGACGAACCTTGAACAAACGTCAGCTTGATAAGAGCTACCTAAAATGGGGGCGTGGCTTATCATTTATACAGCAGCCAGCCACCAGGGGGCAATCCAGGTGTTTTGGCTTCACTTCTGGGGGCCTGTCATGTCGGCTATATTCATATTCAGTCTGTGTTCTCGATGATCACAAAGTAAAAACAGCAGAAGTTCATCGTTCACGTTACGAACTCGACGATGTCGCGTTGCAGCAAAAGCTGAGTCTGATTGGACCTTTTGTCAGACAACATATACAGAACTATAAGACCAGGGCTTCATGTAGTTCGATATTAATATTAAAAACACCTACTTGGGAAGGTAACATGAAGGTATATTTATATTTACACATTTTTAAGAGAGCAGGATTTGAGGAGGAGGAATGAAACGAGGTGTTTGGTTAACGTGACGTTATCTATTTAACTAATCTCATGTTACAAAAGAGACAACCTTTATCATCAGCAGAGTTCCTGTCTGTCTGTCTGTCTGCTCACTGTTAATTATTGATGCTTTAACATGTCGACTCAGCAGTAATTCAATGTTCCAGCTGATGCATCAAAGTGTCTGCAGCCTTCAGATCCTGTTCACATAAAAACAGTCAACAAAGAACAGACTGCACTCGGCTGTGATCGGTTCTGATCGGCTGTTTCCGGCCACGCTCGGCACTATGTGAAGCAGCGTCAAGTTTACGCAGCGAACAAGAAGTGGACCGGAAAATTCTTTCAAAATAAAACATTAAATTGCGACAATTAAATTATAAAAACAGAAATAAGATTCCAGAAGTACAGTTGTAGTTATATGACATGTTGATAAAAAAACAATTTAGTTTGAGCTGGTAGTTAAAGAGAATGGAGCTTTGAAAATGTAGTCATACTTTGTTCAAAATCTTTAATTACACACTTTGTGAAGCTTTTGTTTTCATATTTCTTCTCCGTTGTGGCTGAAAATCAAAGGAATAAATAAAGTCAACCGCCAGGTTCTCTCTCATAACCTTTTTGAGTTTGTCTGGACTTTAAATATGTGGATCAAATGAATAAGAGATGTTTGTTTTAAAAATGACACAGTAGCTGTAACTAACTTTAACTTTGTGTGACCTCTGTGATGAACAAGTGGAAACTCAACAAATGTCTGAAAATAGGAAATAAAAACAAAACCATTCAAAGCAAATTCAAAAGGAATTAAAATGTTTACACAGTATAGATTTTTTAATGAACTGAGTCATAAACCAGGAGCAATTTTTCTTGATTTGAAAGCAGCAGTCTGAGAAACACATCAAGTTAATTTGTATTAAATCAGTAAATTATATTTTGTTATAAATGAAGCAGATATTAAATATTAAAGCCATCAGGAGGATTAGTCGACTGACAGATATAGTTGATAATAGTTGACTTGATTTTTGTTGTAAAATCATTTCATCCTTCGTCTTTATACTTAGGCCTCCAGTATTTTACAGTGTTAGTACTTGTGCTGTATTGAAGGATTCATTCTCACATTTTTACCACATTTTTTTTGAACGTCATCGTCACAACACGGATGCATTTGTTGTGGAATCCGGCACCGGAAGTGCAGCGTGTTAGCTCTGTTAGCTTGTTCGCTGCTGCGGCGGACAGCGGCGATGTTTACCGACAAAAGACGAGCGTTTACCGGCAGATCAGCTGCATCCAGCCGGGCGGAGACAAGATGGAGCCGTGAGGATTTGAATGAATCCAGTTCCACAGAAAAGCGTCGCTGAATGACCGGAGACTGTCAGGTCAGCTAACACTCCGTCCAGCTGCGACATCAACATATTCATATAAAGATGCTGTCACTTCACGGTGTTAATGATGACATGAGAAGCTAATGATGAATGAATAAGAGACCGAATGATCCGAAACACCAGGAGGCTGAAAAACTGCCTCCAAACGTCCGTCAACACCCCGTTATTTTAAAGGTCAGGCTCCTTTTAAATCGATCAAGTGAATTTCTCAAAGTGAACTTACAGATACGTCATTTGTAATAATGTAATAATGTAATAATGTTATTACAGTCAGATCAGTCATGTGGTTTATCCACCTTCATTTATAACAATAACAGTAAGCAGCTGTTAGAATCAACACCAGGCTGATGTCTAAATCACAGAAGGGTCATGTGATTATTCACCGAGTCACCTGGTTCAGTAGTTCAGAGGACAGGAAACAGGAAACAGGAAACAGGATGTGTCTCCAGCTTCTGCTTCCTGATCGTTTGATGTCAATATAAACTTAACTCTGTGTTTGTTGGTCAGACTGAAGACTGTCTGTCTGTCTCTCTGCCTGTCTGCCTGCCTGTCTGTCTGTCTGTCTGTCTGTCTGCCTGCCTGCCTGCCTGTCTGCCTGCCTGCCTGTCTGTCTGCCTGCCTGTCTGTCTGCCTGCCTGTCTGTCTGCCTGCCTGTCTGCCTGTCTGTCTGTCTGTCTGTCTGTCTGTCTGTCTGTCTGCCTGTCTGTCTGTCTGTCTGTCTCTCTGCCTGC
>JAVQJF010096692.1:0-14293 GCA_036023855.1 Gadopsis marmoratus | reverse complement strand
ACAGAGAGAACGAATGGGTGATCAATTGTGTCTATATGCAATTGATCTGCCACAATTCACTCCTCAACTTCAGTGGCCATCCCGAGGAGAGCCAGAATCAATAAGAAATTATCGGTTGTCAGTTTCTGTTGCAACTCCATCATCTCGGGTTAAGACGTAATTAAAATACCTCACACAAGTGGCTCACATATGTGATTTAAAAACTATCAATATAATTAATTGCTGGACCACATATTCAGAATTATATTGAAATAATTAAAACACATCACTCGCTTTAAATGTAATTATTGCTTGTTAATGTCATTTTATATCATCAGGTAATTAACCTAAACTATTGAAGCTGTATTGAATGTGGTGTTGTGTTATTATGCGAAACCTTATCTCATTCTACTATTTGATATATGAGGTTAAGAATTTCTCAGGTTGACTATTAAATCGTGATTTTCTTTGGTGTAAAACCGAGGCTGCTAAATGCGTCCTGTGTTTTTGCATCGGGTAAATGATTACTCGTGTGCACACCTGTGGGTGCGTTGAGAGCGAGACGTATGATTATATTGGACTAATTGGCTTGTACCTGAGTGTTAGCTAGAGATGATAAAATCAAAGCGGTAATGAGGCGCTTCACCCCAATTTGTATGAAGTGTAAATAAACATCTCATTCTTTTTGAAAGCACGAAAGATGCGACTTGAGGTATAAGCACGTGGCTCCAGTGTGGCATTATTAAGTTATCGTATTTGTCCATTTAAAAGCTAAAAGGATTTGATCCCTCCGGCTGAATGAATCCATTGTTCCCATGACTAAAACGGTCACGATACAATGGCATGAGAGTATTCCTGCTAAAAGATAACACAAGGGGATCATTCCTGATGCCATGTGCACACTAATGTGGAGGGGTTTGGTGAACGGTTTCCCTCAGCAGTGGTGATGGTCTTGGAAAATCTGCAATTTACACTGAAATGTGTGTAAAGAGATCTAAATTCCTTCGTTTTCTCCTGAGTTTAATGTGGTTAGCAAACATTTAGCGTTACAGCATCCAGAAGGATGCATTGTTTTGGTAAACCGGGCCAGACACTGCGCTCGGTCTCCGGGGTAAAGCTTTGGCAATTAACCTCTGCGTTTCTTATTTGGTTTTTCAGAATGCCTGATCAAATATCACTGCTGCGATCACTGACATTTGCATTAGCATTTAAGTACATAACTTCTACCAACAAAGGCAAACTGCTTTGACTCATATCTCTTATCGTCTGTCATACATTCAACATATCAAACAGAGAAATATACATTGTTTCTGTCAGACCTGTGGTGCGCTTTTGGGTGAAGTGAAACACAAAATGAGCAAAGAAAATAAAGATAATTTGGGCTGCTGACAAACCCCATACTCATCTAAACCACAGTTGCCTTATGTATACTATGTCAGAATCTTCTTCTTCTGCTCACTTGACAACGATTACAATTTATTTAAAATGATTAAACCGCAACAATTGCCTCCACGGCTGCCATTTTCATAGGTTGGTGCTCCCTCCTCTTCTGCTACGTAGTCGAGATGGCGACCGTTGAGTGTGTCCAGCGTTCCACTCTCAACGTTTTGGCCACACTATCCGGCTACTCACAGTGCACTGCATTTTGCCATACTTCTCAGTGGGAACGCCCTCATGCATTTGAAATAGCAAGTGTAAGTACGGAAGAACCCGAATTGAGGTGCAGCTTAACTTGGTGTAATGTAGACCTTAATGGTTTGACCTGTTAGGCAACGTGTGGTTGAGACTCATCCATAGTGTGTTGTTTGAAGCCAGAGAGCAGAGCTGGGAGTGTGTTCATCAATAGATACACCCGACAATCTCGCTGTGTTCTCACTTGTCCAGTTTACTACCCGCTGAAGAACAGATGTGTCTGCTGTCGAGAGCGTTCGTCAACCTTGCAACATAAGCAACCTTCACTGGTTATACAGGATGTGGATGATTTGCTGGGTGATGGTGGTGATGCCCGATGGCTGCAGTGTGTGTGTGTGTGTGTGTGTGTGTGTGTGTGTGTGTACTGAAGTGGTAGTGTTTTCCCAGCAGTCAGATCCTGACAGGCTTTGCAGGTAGCAAAGGTACGGCGGAGTCCCATGATTCATGCAGCCAACAGCGGTTCCCCGCCTCACTTATTCACCACATGGACACAAAGCTCATGCTCCATACTGAATATCACATGACAAGAGACACGCTAGCCACTGTGTGTGTGTGCAGGGGGGGTGTTTTTCCTACTGTGCTGGCTGCCGTTCGGCTTACCTATGAATAATCATTCGCCTTTGAAATGTCACCTTCCAAACTCGGTGGCCCTATGCGGATCACAGCGACTGCGTGTGTGTTCTTGTGAGAGAAAGACCTATACTAGTAGACATTGTAACAAAGAGAGAGAGACTGAGAAAACAAAATCTGATTTCTTAAGGGCGTATGTGTGTGCAGACGGTGATAGCATCTCCATAACCCTTGTTACAATCTCTGTATCCTCACTCATGTCTCAAGAGGGGACCATGTCGCCATGGAGACGTCATTTAAAAACCTGCAGTCCTACTTCTGTGTTGGACTATCGCTTCAAACAGCTTTCCGGGCTTTCAGCTTTTATACAGTGTTGCTGTTAAGTTTGTGTTCCCAATTGCTTGAACACTGGACAGGTGTCATGTAATAATTGCCCATATTCAGAACACAAATAAACACTTATTTATGGTAAGAAATGTATGTGGGCGTCGAAAATGAGGAAGGGCGTAATTTCATAGCTGTTTAAATTATACTAAACACAATTCACATACAACTGAAATAATGCCAATCTTTGAGCGTTCTGTGTATTTATGTAAAGGACAACTTTACGTGTTCTCTTTGCTGAACCGTACAGTCAAACAGCTGACAGCCCTGTTGCCTCTGGTTAACACTGAGCGCAATTAAGAAACTGCATTAGTTTCGAGGTGTTGGCAGCCTTTACAGCTATTTTGCTCTCACAAATATTGCACCCAGCACCATTGCTGTCAATTCAGTACACTGTTTATGCGAAACGGTTTGCTTCCAGACAGCCGGGAGATTAAGGCGTAGTGACGTCTGGACAGGATTGTTTTTCTCGCCTGTAGCATGCGGCTACTTAGCTTAAGATGTACCAATCAAGTGTCAAAATGTAGCAACCAGTGCGTGTTGTCACAGAGTAACGTAGTTGGCAGTGTCGGTGTGACTCAACAGTCCTGTAAGCCAGTTTTGATGCTTTAGAGACGGCTCCACACACCACTGCAGGAGAGTAGTGTTTCTCTGGGGCCCGGACGGGACACAAAGGTGTCCACAGAGTTGCTCTGAGAGGATGGTCTTGGCAGCGCTTTGATGGTAAGGATTTATCAGATCAACGCTGTCCTCGAGGCATCTTTGCTGCTTGCCCCATGCACTTCTCTGGAACTTATAATCTTTGATCAAACAAAAGGCCGGCGGGTTGCCAAGTGGCTCAGTCGAGACACCAAGGCGACTCGCTGAGGGGCTTAGTGTTGGAACGATAGACGCCACTTGTGAGCGGGGATTTACAAGGCAGCATGTTAGTCCTAAAAGCTTTCAGACACTCGCACACATGGAGTACGGTGAAGGTATGAATGCAGATGCAGCCACACGCATAGGAGCTTGATTATATTCATACCCGTGCACTTTTCTCTGGGTGTGAATTGTGATCTTTAATTCCTCTCCTGTCAAAAGTTGTTTTTTTTTCTTCTCAAAGCCCGCTGCTTTACCAGCTCATCATTTTGCACCATCATTTTTCAGTTTAACTGAGTATTTACTAACGCTGCAGATGTAAATAAGCCACTGTTGAACTGTTGCTTAGCAAGATTTGATGCTAAGCTTTTTAAGACCCGCCTTGCACCTTTAAGGAAAGTGGTAGAGTGCAAAAGAAAGCGTTCACTGCCACTGAACCTGGAATATTGGTTGAAGAGAAGGCAGTTTGCACGTGCAACCAGACGCAAGGCAATATGTGGGCAAATATTTGTTAAATAGAGCCTAGAGATTGAATTAAGAAGACCTCACTGAGTTATGGATAATCAATATGGAAGAGTTTTGGCTATTCTTAAAGTGCGGAGTACTGTTATTTCTTGGTAAAGCAGTGAATCGCACGGTGGTCCTCTTCATCCATGACAGTAATCCCCGAGACGACATGCCAAGAGTTTCATATCCATTTATCGATCTATGTAATGACCTGTTTGATAACGGACATCTCTAAGAAAGACTGTGAGCAAAGATAGCATTTGTCTAAGTCACGAGATAAAGACATCAACATGTGCTGATGATGCGTAGAGATTTCCATTATGTCTGAAAGGTTTATGATGGTGACCTGAAGAGACCAGCTGTCGGTTCTGAAGTTACAGCTCCAGCTGAATCTACTTCTTTTCTTGTGCAATGACAGCTGGTTTTCTTTTCCACCGTCATTGTTCTTGTCGTCTATAATTTGTTTTACGTTCCAACTTTGTCAGGCACTTAACGCAGAACAAGCCCTTCAAGATCCAACAAAGCAGCAACCGACCAAAATGATGATCATGTGATCAATTTTGCACAAATGATATCAGTCTTTTCTAAAGGCTACTAAAAGTAACGTATCGTGTATGTTAGCAGCAACACATCTGTTACGTTTATTATCGGGGGTTTTAACCTAATCAGAGCTAAATTCACTCAGCTCTCACTTTTTTGAGGTCAAATTCTTTTGTTTAAAATATTCCTTGTAATTGATGGGGATGGGGGGGGCTATTGCTGACGACGGGAGAGGAAATGAAGAGAGGGCTCTGACAGAATGGGATCGACTTAGAAAAGAATTATCTGGCAGAGTCGAGGTCTGTCTCGTCTTTGTCTCTTCCCCTGGCAAAGTAAACATCCTTTTCACTCACAGTGTGGTCGGTGTAGAGGGCCAATTATACTGAAATATGAGGGAAAGTCACAACAATTCTTCAAGCTTCAAACTGTATATTCCAGCCACTAATTAGCTAATATATTGGCTGTATCATTGTGAAGGCAATGACTGCCATTTGAGATGAGAGCAGAAAATTGTATGGTGGATGAATAAAACTGTTAAGTGCACATTAAAGGTGCATTATTCTAGATATATGAGGCTACTATATTGGGTTCCTTGCTCAAACCTCACAACAAGATGAGATGTCTCTTTGTAAGTGCTCTCAAGGATGTTTTAACATGTGCACCTTTCAATCCAAGGACGTTAAAAAAGCAGCAGACATGCATCAGGACCATCTAATAGGCAGGTGCAAAAATAGAAACAAGTACAAAGCAGAGAAAGAAAAAATATTTTATTAAAAAGTGTCACGCTAAAACACATGAGAAGGATATCACATGTGATTCATCTGAAAGTCTGCCTCTTTGATTGGAGTTAGTTAAAAAATAAGTTTATATCAAGAAGTAGTATCACTTTGGATTCTCCTATTTTCCACTCTGCCCTCTGTTGAGTCTCCTTATATCAAGTAATGACTATGAAACTGTAAAACAACAAAATAAGTGGGTACAAAGTGTGCTTTATGAGTCGGAAGCCCAGCAGAAAATTATTATTGTTCCATTGCTGAAAGATGTAATTTCAGCAACAGTTGTTGGCACAAACCCTATTTTATATTGCATAACTTGCATTGAATCCTCCTTACTTTTGGAATTCTGCTGGTCTTAGTGTAAATCTGCAGAGACATGCAGCTTTTGTCAGCTGTCAATTTATTTCTTAGAACAGTGTTACTCTATCTGAGAGGATCTGTGTATTGCTGTCGTGCATAAACACGTCAGGTCGCTCTGTTTCATTGGCATCCGGTCATAAAGTACCGGCATGTGTTTTGTTGTTATCCACCACTGATTAGTTTCCCTTTGTTCAAAAATGAGTAGCAAGTTGGGTCTTTTCCATCACACAAAGAGGGCAACAGTTTCGGTTTGGTGGTTCAAATCCTGATCGCTAATTTAAAGACTGTGCTCCATTTGAACAATTATTGCACCTCGCCCACAGCCTTTTTGCCCGGCTTTTGAGTGTAGACATCTGTAACAGCTACACACACTTTTACCTTTTAGACATGGTGGGACAACATTTTGTGCAAACTACTTTGTTTCAAGAATACTCCGGCCTTAATTTTACTGTTTACCTGGTGATTGCACCTTTCGACAGCTTCAACTCAAGATTTGTAACATGCTGTCTCAAAGTATAATAAAGCGCTGCGCAGTGACCGTGTTTTTGGCATCTGATAAGCCTTCAAGCTCAGAGATCTGTTACTCTCAAACAAGCCTTCCTGGATTTAATTTTTAATCTTGTCGATACCTGAAAGAACATACCCCCTACAACGCATCCCCTTGCCGCAATGCTGTTTTAGGCCTGAACCCCCAGTTAAGAATCTTTAGTCTGAAACATGAAACTGATATTAGATATAATGTATGAGAAAATAAATAAATCAGTGAAATAACAGGAGTGAAAGGAAGTTTTATTAAAGGGAAGGATTTAATTGCTCACATAGATGTTATTTCTCCTGGGTCAGAATAACTTAACCAGTAATGGCAGAATGTTTACCTGGAAGTAAGTTGATGGAAGCTCTTTCTTATTTGCTTTCTATCATGAAGCCTTGAAGAAGCAGGATTCAACATGGAAGTACGTTTGGTGATTGGTGCAGGTCCCCACAGTATTGATTGGAGCATAGGGATGAAGATGGTTTGAGAACATGGGTGACTTTTCTTTGGTGCGTGGCCTGATGTGAGGAATGAGTGATTTGAAGCCCAGCCACTGCTGCCACTGTAGATTTTTGCCGCTATTCTCCACAGCAGGATGCCAATCACTTAACCAGACAGGAGCAGCGTTTCTGACACAAGAAGACGTGTCCCCACACTTAGTTTCATAGCTGTCAAATTGTTGTCACTTTGATTTTGATTTACAGATGGAAAGAAATGGTAACAGTGGGAGTCCACAGAATAGCATTTGCTGTGATCAAGACCTATAGTTTTGAGGTTATGCAGTATATCACTGCACTGAAACATTTGCAGTCACTAGACCGTGCTGTACTGGAGATACGGTATCGATCTCACGTTGCCATGTTGTCCTTTATTCGCAAAAATATATTAAAAAAAGATTTCCAAATGTTTGGGGCTGAGATGGCATGGACATCATTGGAGACAACAATGATCAGCTTCATCCACAAAATAATGATAATTTATGTCAGATGTGGTTTTTCAGCAAAAAAGTTAAATGACCGTGTTAATAATTATTAAATTGACATTTGCTCCTTACCCCCCCATTGAAACAATCTATAACTTAATTCGTTACATTAATACTTAAATGTCTTTCCTTTCAAAAGTTTAACTGCTGAACACAAGATGTGTCATACTTCAGTGAAAAGCCGAGACGCAGTGTGTGTGTGTGTGTGTGTGTGTGTGTGTGTAACCTTGATGTGTTCAGGGCAGTTCCTTCCTCATAAAACATTTGTTCACGCCCACGCTTCCTAGCTTGCAGTCTTCTTCTGTACTGTTTTTCTTGACATTTTAAGAATAACGTCGTCACCTCTTGATCAGTGGAATAATGTGAAAACTTTAGTGAAGTTAAGTGAAGTAGCAATAAGCAAAACACATTTTTAATTTAAAGGAGGGTGACTTTAAGTATCTTTTAAAGGAATAGCTTGCCTTTTTGGGGAAATGCACTCATTTGCTTTCTGTTCGAGAGTTAAGTGAGTGGATCGATACCCCTCTCGTGTCTGTATGCTGCATATGCTTTCATCGTGTCTCCGGGCCGGTTGCTTTACAGGATGTCAGTTTGACATGATCATCATCGGTATCACCATCCGCATTCAGATGTCAACGGGATCCTTATTACACACACAGCAATGTGTATTCTGTAAGTGAGTAGTCATTTTCTATTGTGAATGTGTGTGCTGGGTGTTGTTTCTTCAGTCTCCACCAGTCTAGACGCTCATTAATTAAGAGCTGGGTGCCAGACAGGGAGACGTCATTTTATCGGACAGGATGTCAGCCTACATGCACTTACTCGTACAACCACACACACACGCACACACACGCACACACACGCTATACACACAGTTTCGTGTCGTCATCAGTTAGGTGTGCATATGTGTTAAACAATAATGACATGACTACTTTTTTCAGAAGAGTCTCGTCAGTGTGTGTTTGTGGTCACTTTAACTGTGGATAAAGGAAGATGAAGTGTTGCATTAGAAGTGTGAACACACTGTATGTTTGCATGCATGCATGATGTCAACATGCAGCCTGTGGATGGAGAGACGAGTCGTTCGCAAGTGTACTATGCTGATTAGGCTTTCATGTGTAATTAATCACGTTTTCAATTAATGCAGATTTGCTGAGAGTAGCCTCACATCCTGTCATTCAGTGCCATTTAATTAATTTGATTAGTAGATCATCAATGCTGCATTTTCTGGATCAAAATAACATGGGTGGAAATATGACTAGATTGTGCTGCAGTTGAGGCACTGTGCTGAAATTGCACACCTAGGTCAAATAGGCGGCTTAATCTTAAGTTAAAAGTTCCATATATGAGAGAGGTATAAGTAAATATAGGAGCGCTCAGATGTTCAACAAAGCGTCACTTGTATACCCACGTCGCAAGGAGGTCAGGGAGGATGAATGGGTCAACCCCCGGACCCAGGAGACCACTGTTTGTGTCTCAACTTATTATTTTAACCCAAACAATGATCTTTTCCTAAACCTGACCAAACTGCCTCTGTTAATGTTAACCATGTGTTAGAAGGGCTTTCTGGCAGAAGGCAAACCTCCCACATGCCATGTCTACATGCAATGTAACCCTGAATGACCTTAGCACAGTGCTACTTAACACTGACCATTATCGCAAAGCAGTCCTTTCCAATCTGGCATCATAAGACAGTACATTTCACACCATTATAAAAATGACGTGAAGGTCAAGAGGCTTTCAGAGTTGGATGGAGCACACTGTCCATTTAATGTTCCTCCTTTCATATTTCTTTTTTATAAATAGTTCTACAGTTGGCTAATTTTATGTGGGAGTTCTTTATACAAAGTAGTTACTGTAGGTCAAGTTAAAGTACTAAAAATAGTTCTAAAAGTAGAACTACAGAAAATGCTTCTACAGTTGCAAACAGAAACATAAGGGCTGTGTGTGTGTGTGTGTGTGTGCGTGTGCGTGTGTGTGTGCACCGTGACATTTAGTGCTGGTTTAAATAGCCTTTGGGGACAACACCTACAGAATGCTGGAGACAGGTCTGTTTTCATCCGCTGTTGGGGAGTGCTTTACAGGGGAATCATTGCATTATTAATAAGTAAACACTCACAGCATTGCGCTAATTAACCAAAGTATTTGCACGGATAAATTGATAAACATTACACATTCGTTTGAGATCCCCAAGTTCAACTTCTCTGTTTTCACACAGGAAAGAAAGTAAGAAGAAGACATGTATATTGCTCTCAGAACGTTAGGTTCAACTAAGCTAGAGTGCAGTTGCAGGGTTTTTGTTTAGTTTTTCTTTTTCTGGTGTAGTAGATTTTAATACTGTGAAACACAGACTACGTTGAGTGGTTACGTAGACATTAATTATGGGGTTTTCTAGGGCAGTATGATTACTTTGTCTCTAAATTTTTAATCTCTTGATTTGTTTATCTGCCAAATGTGCCTTTTATGTTGAATGACCAAGGTTTTTCAAATCTAGGAACCTGTAGTGAGTTAGAGCTTGGCAAGACTGATGTTATGCGGGCGTGAATAGCACTGATGTGCATAAACAGGTGCAGCTTAAATAGATGTTGATCAGCAGAAGCTCTGACTTGGTGTTTGCTGGGTCCGGCCACAGCATCCCTCTGATCTATCAAGAGAGACACACTGAGTCATCCGAGCATTGAGCCGCAGAGGAGAGTCATTTATCCTCCTTGCTTGGTTGCTAACTGCTCTGTCTGCGTCGCAATGATAGTTTAAGCTGCCCCGAAAGGGCTCATTTCTCAATTTTAAGCTTTACTGAACCATTTTTGATGTTGAGGGTGATCATTTTTGGAGTGACGCTCGATGACAAACTGACCACAGATATGTTTTAGAGTTTAATCTGTTGCCATTTCATGAAACGGTGCAAATTGAGTGTTATGTGTACTCCTGCCAGTATCATGTATTTGCATATTAATGTGCTAACTGCTACCCAAGGTATAATGGGATTTTATGGATAAAGGCCTGCTGTCTGATCGTAGCTCTCCCTTGATTATTTCTAAATGTCAGGTGTTCAGTGAGAGTAGAAAAAGACCGTTGAACTGTCCTCTATGGCCACCATCATTGACTAAAATGTCCATCAGTGGAGGCGTCATCAAGAGGATGGCAGAGTGACTGGCAATTTGCGAGGAGAAACAAAACACTGGATGGAAATGGATTTGTTGAAATGGCAAATGACAGAGAGGATTGGATTACAGCTCTCTACTCATAATACATGAGCGGTACACGGTGCATTTATTTTCATAGCTCTGTGAATGAAGAGTTTAATTTCTGCGGTGATTACAGTGCCTGGATCCTCTAATAACAGTCGTGGTGACCTCTGTGTCAGCTGAAAGGTGGGAATTCTTTCTTTAGACGCTACCATTCAGATTCAGTACAAAAGTTGGGTTAAAAGGGGCAATGACACACCGAGCTGTTGTCAGTTAAAACGAATAAGAGTACTGTAGAACGTGTTCCAATACAACAGAAAACTAACCCGAGGTGCCATTTTCAGAGGTGGGAATTATCAAACTCACAGTGAGTCAAAATGCTACATCCAGGTTTCCAAATGTCTCTTGATCCCAATTCTTTTTGTATTTTACGTGGAGCTTTGTCAGCTTGGCAAGCGAGAGATCTGGCAACGTGAGGTTACAGATCCTCGGTGGCGTTTGTTTTCGGAGGTCCTCTGCTGAAAAACAGGTGATTACATTGCTAAGCGGACAACTGGGCAAATTATACATCATTAGATTTAGTTCCCCGCAGCTGCTCTCCACTGTTAATGCTTTTAGTCAGCACCTGCTAAGCACATTTGAAAGTGTCCGTTCCTTTTCAAAAATAGAATCATTATAGGGAAGCAAGTCATGGAATGTTTAGTTGCCAGATTACACATGTACTACTTTACAGTTATAACTAATGGTATGGATGAGTATGAGAACTCAACTTGGTGGCTTCCATTCATCCTAGTATGATGCTTATATATGCTTTGATTTCCCAGAAAACAATCTGTTCTCCTTGAAGACCGCAGCCCGGTCAATGGTCTGAAGTGGAGATGGCAGAAGTGTATAAATCAGAGCACACAAGTAACGGTGTGGCTGTGTGTGTGTGTGTGTGTGTGTGTACACACTGTGTGCTTGAGTGCGTGGAAATCTGCGATAGTGTGTTTTTGACGGAAGCGGGGCAATTGACACTTTTCTTTTTCCTCCTCCTAGTCATCTCCTTCACATCGCTCCTGCTGCAGTGCGTTATATGAATACCTTTCAACCAGTTGCTGTTTCTGTGCCGTTTCCACTGTTTAAATTCAGTCCAAATGTGCTTTATTGGCATGACAGATAACAGTTACATTAAATGCAACTTCTGACCATATAGGACAGAATGGTTGTCCATAATATATGGAATGAGTCCAAACATGGTAAGCCGTAATACCTTTACAGATGTAATCACTCAGAAACATTTACCACAGAGCTTGCTTCTCTCAGTGTGTACTGTTATAGTGTAACAGTCAACATATTTTACAGCTAATGCTGCACACACTGACTTTTCTCCACAATGTATACAAAACCTCTCTCAGATCCTTACATTCCTCACAGTGTGGTAAGAAGTGAGATTCTATCTCAACCTTACTTTGACCGAGTTTCATCGGGTCAAGATAAAGTGAACACAATTTATGCAAATAAACAGTGCACATTTGTTAAGAGAACTGCCAACGAAGATGCATTGATTTTGAGCCAGTGAGCCTCCGCTACCACCACCTCCGTCTGGGACAGTGTCCAAGACTGTGATCTGGTAAAAGAAGGAGCTTGTGGTTGCTTTCAGTCAGGCGAAAGGTCGGGAGAGAAGTTTGTGTACCGTTTGCAGAGGTCTGTTTATTGTTCATATATCTTCGGTCTCATTAATGGTATTGCTAAAAACAGTAAAAGGCCATGGTTGAGATGACTGGTAACCTGGATCGGCTAAAGTACAAATTGCATATATTGTGCCTGATTATTTTTACTTTTATGAGCATACAAATGTGAATTTTTAGTGGTAGTTTGATTTAATATTTCATCATGCCAAAGTAAATACAAATAAATCACAAGGATGACTCTGTGTTGTGTTTTTGAATACTCCATTGGATGCGGGAATGGGCAAACGATTCTTTTAGTTCCCCTGCTTCCACAGCATCTGGAAGCTTTTGGTTAAAAAGGGGGAATAATATAAGGTTGGCAAATTGGTCACAGGTGGATAACAAAGCTCAAGCTTCCTGTAGGTTAATTTTAATTGCCAGTGGGAAACAAATCATTTCCTGGAATTAAAGAAAACAAAAAACATATCAGAATAAGCATCATTCTAAATGGGTCATTTGTAGTGAATTGCCTTCCATTCTCTCTTCCCCTCCATGGTGTTATTAGCACACTTCTCTTGGAGTGAGTGATGAGAGCAGCTTTCCTCTCTGTGTTATTCCGAAATAACCGCATCGCTTTCTGTCATGGCAAGTTGTGTCATCAAGTATATTAGCATGCTAGCCGGCCAGTTGCACCTGCAGGTTTTGCAGTAAGGTGATCAAACGGTTCTGATCTGAAAGTGCCATTGAAGAGGCGAGCGATGGGGGAGGAGTGACTTTCAGTGATCAGCGGAGCTTTAATTATGAGCTTGGACCTGCTGATGAGAGTGCATCACGGGTCGTCACCAAAGGCCACCGTGGGTTAATAATGTCCCCTCGAGATGGCACATGAACTGTCCCTTTACACCACACACACACACACACACACACACACACACACACACACACACACACACACACACACAGCTGAATACACGCTTACTCAGACATGCCCACACACAGTAAATGGTGATAGCTGCCACATGAACAGGAATTGGTATATCCTGCTCTCAATAACAGATGCATACAATATGTCACTGAAACAGAGAAGACAGTACAAGATTCTTTATTTAAGTACTTGCGACAGATTGTAAAACGCTTGTAATATTTAAAGCTATGCAAACTGTGCAGATTGATTAATGAGAAACGTGTAAAATCTCTTGTGTTCTGATGGATGCAAAGTCACAGCAGCCGTTTGTGCCTGTTGGTCAGGCTGCGTTCAGTGTTCACTGGCTAACGGTGACACCACAACATCCCAAATGTCATGCGCCACTTCACTCATTAGTTTAAGCAAACTTCCTCCTTTTCTTCTTTTTTGTTGTTGTTGTTGTTGTCGTCGTCCTGTCTGGCATTCTGGCCTGCATCCTTCTCATATGCCTCACTGCCTCTGGCGTAAGCAATAACCAAAGAGCAAGCATGACAAATGCAGATTTTAATCAGTCCATGGCTCAGAGAAAGTGTTTCCACAACAATATTTTCTTTTTGTTCCCAGCATTTTTTCCTCCCTCACACTTATTAAAAAACATTTATTTCACTCAACATTGTGTTATATTTCATAGCCAGTGTACAATGCCTATAAAAAGTATTCACCTGTCTTGTTAGAGTTCACGTTTTATTGTCTTTCAACATAGAATCAAAGTAGAATCAAGAAATTTTGATGGGAACCTGGCTAATATTGTAAGACAATAACACTTCACCAAGAGGGATGAATACTTTATTCTTTTTTAGACACTTTATGCTGATTTTGTCACCGGCTGTGGGCTGTGTCTTTGGCGTCTGCCTTATTTGGAGGTGTTTCCTTCAGCTGTTTGGCTTTCTGATGTTCCTCATGTGCGGCCTCTGGACCTGGACTTGGTCTCACACTTGCATGTACCAGTGTACCTTGTACTTTGTTTTGTTACAATTAAATTGTTTAAGCTCCTCCAAATCCACATGTGCCTTAGTCTGGTCTTGGCTCCTTCACCACCACTCCACACAACACTACAGATTTTGATGTGGTTTTCTGGGAAAGGGGAGGATTCATAATAATGGTTTTGTTCTTACTTTATCGCATGCCAGTGAAAGAAGCTCTGCAGGAGGAAAGTACGGCAATTTATGCTCAGATCCACTGCAGCGACAGGAAGCTATGGAATGATAGGAGTGCCACAATAAAGAATAAATATGTAAATAAAAGAATAAAAGAATATCACAATAAATGTGGAAATATAAAGAGAAATAAATAAAAGAATAAAAAAATAAGA
>JAVQJF010096679.1:0-15861 GCA_036023855.1 Gadopsis marmoratus | reverse complement strand
TGTGATGACTCATTTATGTTTGCATATCGAAAATGAATCAGGTGATGGATGTTTTCTGCTCTCATTAAAGGATTGTTCCCTCTGAAAGGTGTTTCCTACATTTCATTTCAGAAATCCACAGGAAAGCAGCTGTGTGTGATCTCAGAATGGTTCATACACGTAAGGCAACTGATAGCAACTCATTAACCTCTCGAGAGGCCACAAGACAAAACGTTTGGGAAACAGTGGTTTAATCTGTAATAATACCAACAGTATGTTGGATTTTATAAATATAGTGTTTTCTAATGTAAAATCTTAATCAGAGAAGTAACTAAAGCTGCCAGATAAATGTAGCACAGTGAAAAGTACAATATTTCCCTCTGAAATGTAGTAGAGTAGAAGTATAACGATGTACAATAGGGAAATACTTTTAAAGTATTTTAATATTGTACTTAAGTACAGTACTTGAGTAAATGCACTTTGTTGCAGTCCAACTATTTCCACACACTGGAAAGAATCTGCAGCATTTTCACATCTGTGATGCCGTTGTGACGTGTGTGTGTGTGTGTGTGTGTGTGTGGACATCCTGCATTCAGCATCACTGCAGGAAAACTGCACGACTCTACAAGCTTAAATATTTTAGTTGTGCCTGAAGTGGCCAGTGTGGCCATGAATCCTTGGCCCCGCCCACAGCTAATAGGAACAAAGTGGTTCTGCTGGATCTGCACACACACACATCTACACAACATCCCAACAAGGTAACATTCTGACTCAGCTGGTGAGCGTACAGACAGACAGACAGACAGACAGACAGACAGACCTGCAGACTTCCTCTGGTGCAGTACTCTGTGATGATACAGGTGTTGGGCGGGTCGATGCACGCTCCAGTGAACCTGGTCAGGTGTTCGTTCTGAACGTCTCGCATCTACACACACACACAATTTATATATAATATATAACTTTATATAATAAAAACAAAAAGAACAAATACATTAAATAAACACACGTAATAGTAATTAAAACTAAAATGTTTATTCATAAATAAAGTTAATAAATATAAACACAGGTTTATTATTAACTTAACATTTAAGTTACTAGCAAACATTTAAATTAATGTATAAAAGTTTATATGTTTATGTAGAGATCTAACTCACATGTTTGAGTTCGAACAGCACCTTCCTGTTCAGCTCGATGCGTTTCTTGTTGATGTATTTAATGGCCACGATGTTTCCCTGCAAGATTACAAAGATCCAGCTCACCGGGCTGCAACACACTCAACTCAGAACCTGAACTCTGATCCAGAACACAATCCGGTTCCTCTTCATGGAAACTAGGAACGGAAATCCTGAAGCAGGGAGCCGGCAGATCTCGTGTTCCTCATCTAAAACCTGAGCTGGTTCTTGCAAAGATCTCGATATGGTTTCACTATCATCAGCACATAAATATTTACTTCTGTAGCAGACGGTAAAACAAAGAAAGTTATTTTGTTTCTCAGACTGCAGGTCAGCTGCAGAACAACATAAATGCTGATTTATTGGAGAAATGATCCAGTTCTCCCTTTTCTGTGATTTCTGTTCTGTTTCCTGCAGATCTTCTGTCAGAGTCATGGAGCTTCTTACCCAAGGAAGCATTTTGAGGTCCTTCCTGCAGCTAACAGGCTGCTTCCTTAACTCGCAGTAAATATATCTTTAAGTGGAAAAACAAACAAGCTTTTGTGCATCCAGCCATCAGCAAAGTGAAGTTCCTGCGTCACAGGAAGCAGCTTTTAGACAGCGTGACAGTTTTGAATAAGTAGCCACTAAATCTTGGTGGCCAACGTACATGTTTGGTGGCCCAAATGTAAAGTTATGTAAAAGCAATACAGCAAAGGCAACATAACACAGCCTGCTTCAACTGGGACACTTTAATAAATGGAAAGACATCAACAGAATGAAAATATATTTTTATAATAATTTATTTAAATTTAAAACTCAACGTTCTTTATAAACAGAGAGACTGTGGGATATGTACATATATTCTTCCAGTATCCAGTATAGGGATGAAACTCTGTGGCCTACATGGACATTTGGTGGCCACAAAGTAACTTTGTGTGGTTAAAAAGGGAACTCTGCTTTGGATGTGCAGGAAACGGGACAGTTACCTGGATGGACACGTCTGTAATCACAGCATTGCTCCTCCACTTACTATCCGAGAGAAACTACACACTGACCTTGTAGTATCCAGTCTTTGCAAAGACCTGCAGGTTTCCATCTCCAGTCATCAGGGAGCCGTAGTTTGAGCCTCTCTGGAGACAGACACAGGGTCAGAGAGTGTGTGTGTGTGTCCGTCTTTGTGAGGACCAATTTTGAGTTTTAAACCTTTGGTGTGAGGCCATTTTTGGAAAGTGAATATTGACTTTCTTTATTAGGACGTCTTCCAGTCCTGAACATAAAAACATCCAGAAAACACTTAAAATCCCATAATTAGCCCTCAACCCTCCTTATATACAATTAACTTTATCATTATAGTTACTCATTAAGATGTTCTTTTAAACTATTCATAGCCATCACCTGAGTCAGTGGCGACGCCCTTTGCTGACACCAAATGGAATCCGCTGTAAATATTTCCAGGCTTCTTCCCCTGATGTGCATTAGGACATGAACTTAACATAAAAAGGTGTGTTTGGCCGGTCCTCTCTGGCGGTTTGAGGGTTCACGCTTGGTTTCAAGGTTCGGGTTAGAAGCAGGGTTACGGTGGGGTGAGGGCTAGGGAACGCATTATGTCCCTGAGCATCCTCACAGGTATAGAAATACAAGTGTGTGTGTGTGCTGACCAGTGACAGTGTGATCCTGCTGCCGCTGCGCAGCACTTTGTCCATGTTGCTCATCTGGATGTCGTCCCAGGAAATCCTCCAGAGCTGAGCCACCAGCTCCTTCTCCAGCTTCATCCTCCTGCAGAGAGACACAGCAGCGGAGGCATCCTGATAGTTTAGTCGTTCGTGGTTCAAGCAGCAAAAAACACTGTCATACATTTCCCATAATGCAACTGGACAGCGTCTTACAGTCGTGGAGTTACAGTAAAAAGCAAGTAAGTTGGATCATACCAACAGTGAACCACAAACGGCAGCATACCGACGTGTTTAAGACATGAAGTTGTTCAAACAGACTGTGGACACGACTCCACACAGTCCGCTCAAGCTGAAAATCTCAGAAACGTCGCCTGTGTTCCGGGTTTTATTTGGTGAATCTGCATCATAAAACGCACAGAAGCTGGAGAACTGAGCACAAACCGCTCACGGCTAACGTACAGCTGGTTTATTGTCTGTTTGGCTCAAAGAAACAAAGCCGTCCAATCCGTGCAAAGGACACGAGCTGAACATTAGTTTCGCTGTATATCTTAACACAAAAAGACCAAAAAAAAGAAAACGCTTGCTGCAGGACAACACGGCTGCCCAGAGATTCCGAGAACATTTTCATTCAGGACCCACAGAAGACAAAATGCAAGCATCATACCCATATATGGTTAACAAAATACAAATAAAAACAAACATGAATTAAACTGTGAAGATGAAACAAATGTGATGAGACATCTAAGAAAATGTTTATATGCGCAAAGAAAGAAAACTATTTGAACCAGATTTCAGCCTCGTGATGTTGGACCCAACACTGAAACTAAATCCCATCAAATACAAACATGATGTAACAGGAAGCTAACATGGAGGCGCCGAGTGGGCACCATCAGTGAAGAGGTTTGGTTTAATCGGCTGCAGCGCTCACCGGTAGATGAAGATGGTGACTGTGAGGGTCATCGTGAAGATGAAGAAGACCACGATGGAAACCATCTGGTGGATGGTGATGGTCTCTGTCAGAGGGAGAGAGGAACTATTACATATAGTTCCATTCCCTGGTAACATACATACACCATCAGCAGTGGATGGATGTTCTATACGTTTACTGCACAGTTTTGTGGACGACGTAGGAAGCAGGTCTTGAATACAACACGTGCACGACTAAAGCGAGCTGGAGCTCGTGTAGTCCACTGACTTGCGAGGCAGACGGGGTTGTCGTTCTTGAAGCCGCAGACGGGAACATCGAGAGGACAAACTCCGCCCGGCCAGTGCAGCGCTGTTCCAGGTATGGCTGTCAGCTGCTCCTCTGAACTGTTGTACACCAAAACTATCTGGAACCAAAGATTGCACGGATGATAAATACGTGTACGGCGACGCGCCGACCTCGCGGCGCACTGCTGGAGCATCCGGAGGTGTTGCTGCCTGTTGGTGTGCAGCGGTGGAGCTCTGACTCAAGTCAAAGTAGCAGCTCCTCAGGGAAACATTACTCCACTGCAGCTTATAAATACTGTACTACCACAAGAAATACTACAAAGAGCTCCGAGCTTTAATATCTCTGATGTGCAAAAGACTAAGTTTCTTTAAATAATAACAAACATTAAATTATTTCTATACTGGAGAAGCCTGCAGAGGATCCCAGTGTGTTTCAGCCCTGAGTGGTGTCTGCAGGTCCTCACTGCCCAGGGCGTAAAAAAAAAATACTGCTAATCGTCGTTTAAAAGCCACAAGAAGAAAAGTGTTCGTTCACCTGGAAGGCGCTGATGTTGGTGTCGATCATGTCCCACAGAGCAAAGTCCGTCTCTCTGTCTCCGTTCTCGTCTAGGTGGACCAGTCCTGTCACACCTGCAGAGGACGCGAATGAAGATCCAGAATTTAAACATCATGGCAGTTTGCTCAGAAGTAGAAGACTGATAATGATAGTTATATAAATATGAAACAGCTCGTTAACAGTTTCATTGAGAGATCTGCTGTTAAACGCAGTGACGCCTGCTTGTGTGAGTCACTTCCCTCAGAGGCGTCTAGGATTATTCTCTTTAATCAGACAATGAAACTCTGTTCAGGAGATGAATGGAGTGGAAATCTGTCCTCTTTAAAATATTAAATTAAATGTGAGTGTGAGTGAAGTCGTTCTGTGAAACACTATGTATGCTAATGAAGCAGAGAGCGAGATTCGCACAGCTGATGTAGTAGTATAGTAATAACAACAACAACGAGAAGAAATGTTCATATAATCTGTTTCCAACACATTATTTGTGCTTTCCAGAATAATTAACTGGGATTTAACTTAATGTTCCTGATTATATCTTTACTGAAGTGGAGTACTTGGAACAGAGTATTTTGTGTGTGTGTGTGGGGGGGGGGGCATTAAGACCCAGACAACTCGTCTCCATAGAAACATGTCAATTAGGGTCAGGTATCAGGATGACATGTAGATGACAACATGAGAACTCGGAGTTTATTTAAGACTTCACCACGGACACACTGAACCATGTGACGCTACGGTCATTGACCTGTGTGAGTTTTATGTGTTCTTGTTAAGTGATGCATTTCTTTCCTGGGGGGGGGGGTGGTTGCATTTACAGCAACAGATAAAAATTAATCATTCATCCGAATCGCTGACTTCTGCGTTCACCAGAGAACATAGAGAGAAAACAAAGTGCATTTCCTGGAGCTGCGGCAGGTTTTGTCCACATGATAATATGATAAGATGCCGATTTTGAAACGTGCGACTTCCTGAAGCTTCAGGAAGTCAGAGCGGCCTGTGGTCATCTATTGGCTGGATGCAGTGCAAGTAGATCGCGAGCATGAATACAGATGTATTCTGAGGTTTAGAGAATTAGACTGTCAGCTCTATTCCCACAGGACTAGTGTCACCAGGAGACCTCATGAGTTAGATATTACCCCCCTCATGTTTTATTTCTCAAATTCTTTTTACTATTTATTCTAACCTTTAAATCAATTTTTTCATCATTTTTATTTACTCGCGTCTCAAATTCCCAAAAGTTGTTACGGCCTGCACTTCTGCACTGTGAGCTGCACTAACCCGAGTGGAAGGTATACAGCTTGATTGATTGATTGATTGATTGATTGATGACACCAGGCCACCTCCTCCTCTGCAGTCAGTATCTCCTTCCAGCTCGTTGTGCTTTACAGCGCGTGAACACGTGACGACCTGATTGAAATCAGTGCAGCACAGCAGCTGACCAATGCAACAACAGACCTGGTGTAATATCCCCAAATCCATCAAGCTCGGGGAGAAGTGGCCGCCCATTAGTTAATGGAGCGGAAGCAGCAGAGAGAGCGAGCTGTAATCTGATCTCGCTCTCCTATTCATGGTTTGTACAGTCCTCCCGCCTCCTTCCTCCCTCGTCCTGCCTGGATATTATCTGACGAAATCTTATGACCCTTCCTCCCCCGTCTCTCTCTCTCATTCTCGCCTTTAGCTTCTCTTTCATCCTCCCTCGTTACATACTGTTTTTTTCACCCGTCAGTAAGCATCAGTGTGCGTGAATGAGGATTAGTTGCTGTGAAACAGAGCACACACATTCAGTAAATGTGACTGTGCAGATTTTGAATTAAAGCGAAACACCAAGAAGAAGAAGAAGAAGAATCACTCGTCCATCACGCGGTGTAGATTTCATTCTGTTGCAGAGGCTCTTGTGGAGCAACACGGGGGGTTTGAATGTATTCAGAATTGATTCAGATTTCCACTGCTGGACTCACAACAGCCTGTGAATGTCTGCCTGAACGTTAAAATTAATTTCATAACCCCAGAGCAAAGACTGATGCAGGTCCAGTATATTAAATAATAACCCTCTTTGTGTCGGCCTCCAGGTTTTCTCCGTTTAGTCATTCAACACATTAATTAAAATAAGAAGAATATGCCAATGTCTCAAACTCTAAAGCTCACGGATTATAATGTGAGCATCAAGTAAATGCAAGAAGTCTTGTCGTCACAGTTGGGTTGCCAGGTTTGGTAACATTGTGCAACCTGCGCTACAGCCGGAGGGATACACTGTTGTTCTGCGTGGAGGGGCCTGAAACGCCTTAAAAGGAGGACTGACAGTCGAACAGGACAGCATGACATCTCTGTAATTACCAGTCAAACCACCGTGAGATTAGGTGAAGATACTCGCGGCTCCCAGAGGATGAACCTTCATGTCTCGGCTCTGTCGCGGATTAAAATGTCCACCGGAAACATTTCAGCACTCTGTTCTTCACCCAAAGAACAAATGCAACAGAAAAGTTCTCCAGGACTTCAGAACCGGATGTGTCAGGTGGTCTCCTGACACTCTGAGCTGTTAGTTTCTGCAGAACCTGCTGCTCCCTGCTGGGTCCGTTCAACCTCCATCAGAAAGCAGTTACAGCTCTGTTTTTAGGAGCCGAAACCTGTTGCCTAGTAACCAGGATCACCTCATCCTGACCAACGCTTTATAAATCAAAGATTAGAAAAGGCTGTCAAATCTCATTATGGTGTGTGTGTGTGTGTGTGCGCGCTCTACGGCAGCCAGGAGGAGACATAATGCAGAGTAACTAAAAGGCAGCACCTCCCCTCCAGGTCTGCAGAGAGAAGAGCTGCTTTCATTTCAGGAAAAATCATTTCTGAAGTGGGAGCTGCTCTCAGAGCGAAGACGAGCCTTCAAGCTGCAGATGTGTTCCTGTAGTTTGCCTGAAAACTGGCAGTGGAGGTTTAGCTGAGGGAGGATATTTAAAAAGAAGGAGATGATACAGATAAGGAGACACAACACCGACTCCAGCTGATGGTTCTACATGTTACACCACCAACATTCACAACTATTCATTTTCAATTATATAGCACCACATCATAAAGTTGTCTCATAGCACTTGTCCATACAGAGCAGGTCTAGACCGACTATTTATGTACAGAACCAGAACCAGGCTCTGGGTGGGCGGTGATCTGCCTCGGTAGGTTGGACCGGTCGACCATTTAAAGCTCCACGTCAGAAATGATTTTTCCTGAAATGAAAGCAGCTCTTCTCTCTGCAGACCTGGACACCTGCCAGGCTGTCATTTAGTTACTCAGTGTCTCCTCCTGGCTGCCATAGATCACACCCCCAAAACCTTCTGTACCAAGTAGTCCTTTGGACCACAACATTTGTATATAAATAAATAGGGACCAGAGTTCCCCTTTAAGGTCAATGTTAGAACCCTCTTGATGAAGGTCCAGAGAGACCGAAAAGTTAGTATGATCAATAAATTGTGATGCTGAGCGAGTGCAGGACCTTCTACTCTTATGAAAGATGGGACATAAAGCACCTGGACTTGTTGAAGCCTGAGCCCTGCTGCAGGCTGTCCTCAGGAGGACGGATGGCAGGACGGGTTAAATGCAGAGGACGAGTTTCATCGTGAGATGTGTGTGAATGTCTCCTCGTGTTTGACAATAAAGACCTTAGGGGTCCTGTATTGTTATTGAACGCTGATGGAAAGTATTATTGATAGAGAAAGAAAGAAAGAAATAGTTGGAGCTGCATTTGGAAGCAGAAACAGTCTGGAAACACGTTTTTCACTGTAATTGTCAGCCCCGATCACACCGCCTCCCCTCACAGGTGGAGCCGCGGTGCAGACGGAGGCTGCGTGAAGGCCTCGCAGTGATGGACGTCCACAGCGGAGACAAGAGAGACGGGCAGAGAGGCAGAGATAGGAGGGCAGCAGGGTGGAGGAGAAACAAGGACGAGAGGCTCTGGTTCCACATGATTAGATTTCCAGGCGATTTTTTGGGGGGGGGGGGTCGCCTCTCCTCGGCCGTCTCACAGAGCCTTCTGACAATGAGACGAGGAGAGAGATCAGGTCTCTTTCAGTAACAAGGGGAGATGGACGACTGAGAGGAGACAAAGAAAGGGAACGAGCAGATGAAGACATTCACGTGATTGATTGACAGAAATGAGACGTTTAGAGACGACAGACGGGACAGACGGGACACGACGGGACAGACGGGACGCGACGGGACGCGCCGGACGGGGTGGAAATGAAGGACAGTAACTGAAATGCTGGCAGAGACCAGATCTGGATTCAGACTTTAACTGCTCAGAGAGAAAGATGATAACAACAAGGAAGCATTAAAGTTAAAGAAGTTCACTCACACTAATTATTGTACCCAGTTAAGCAGTTATCTCTAATGATGCCGACTCCTACACTACACGCCCTTAGATTCATCAAACACGTGTTTCCAACATGTATTATCCACTCACGAGCCCGTCTCCTCCAAACTACACCCACATGGTACTAAATCTTTTTTTCACCAGTTCGGCTTAATCAAGAGCGTGACGTCGTTTCCTAACATCTTCTTAACCCGTTAAACTCTGCAGTCGAAACGGAGGTTTCTTTAACCTGAGGTCACACAGAGCGGTACGACAGCAGAGACACTAATGGCGGATGGATGGATGGAAAAGAGGTGGAGGGACGGTCTGAAGACGGACAGAATGCAATGAAGAGCAGAATAAATAAACTGATGGCACACATCCGACCCTGCAGTCACCTCCAGGCCTTTTCATGTTTTTGTATTTCTGCCTTTACTGCGTGTCTGAATGGACCGCCGCGCTACTTGGTTAGCCGTTATCGGCCAGGAGGAAAGATGGTGGCTGACCACCCCGCTCACCTGCACCTGGCGTCGTCAACAGCCTTTATTTATCTTTAGGACCTTAAACCTCAAATTGATCCGTTCTCAAAAGGGAACTGAAGAGGAGTAAAATAACAGTGAGACTGCAGAAGGAGTTCATTCTGTATAGGAGTTAGCAAAAATGTTAAAATTTAGGCAGAAAGAGGGCAAAATGTGCCCCAAGGGAAAAATAGAAAGTGAAGCATTATGGGTCAGCAAGTCTTATTCGGCTGTGAACAAAATCTGTGGAAGAAATAAAAGAGTGGAAACGCTGGTGTATCAATAAAAGCTAAATCCAACAACGTGCAGCGGAATCAGGCTTAAATAAATCTTGATGTGCATGAAGACGCATGTGGAGCGACGAAGAGGCTGCCAGCCTTCCTCACATGAAGCTAACAGGAAGCTCGTATCGCCGCCATGTTCTCCACATGGTTTCCCATCGCTGGAGCTTCGACTGGAGCTGTTAGAATCACGTCTTCTTCTGTGGTTTAATGGCACCTGATTGGAAAACTAGCACCACCTGCTGTTTATCTCCATGAAACACAAACGCATTAATTCGCATTTTCTTTTGCCAATTTTCTGCAAAATCTGCTGTAATTTGCTCTGCATTTGACCTGTTATTATTATTATTATTATTATTGCTCCAGTGATCCAGACATCTAGAACGAGGCTAATAACGTCCCCACGCCCTTACAGGACAAAAACTGAATAACAACCCGATGAAACGTGTCAAAAAAAGACCAAAAACACATCGATCATCGTCCTGAAAGTGTCCTGTAGCTCTCATTAAACAACATCAACTCTCTCACCATCAGTCACCACTTTCCAACTCCATACTGATGACCCCTGGTGACCTCTGACCCTTCAAAATAAAACACCACCTCAACTCTCCAGCTCAGCCGAGCAAACAGCCTCAGGCAGATCGATCGCAGCTGCCGGTCCTCTCGTTGGACAGATCAGGTGACCCGACAGAGGACGACTGAGGACAGAGAAGACGAACAGGTTTGTTTGTGCACGTCTTCACGTGTGCGAGAGCCTCTCTTGTGTGCTTTGGAGAGGTTTCAACAGAGGAAGCTGGTGGAGCTTGGTGTCATTCATCAGCTGGATCTGCAGGCAGAATTCACCTCTGACGCACAGAAACCTCCCTTCATGCAATAACAGCTGACAGCAGCTCTTACACACTCGGAAAAAACAGGATCTTTGAAAACACAACGTTTGTAACTTTCTGGAGGAGATCTAACACTAAAGACCTAAATATAACTAAATATCATGTAGACGTCACGTGACTGCCGACCTTTCAAAAGCACGAGTTTATATATCGATTTCCTCCCTTCCGGGCGACTATTGCTTTTAGCTCAGTTCCAGAGACTTGAAAGTTGCTGCAGCTGCGTCAATAACCAACTAACGTCAGGTTTAATTAGGATTTAAGGCTTCAGTGCCGGTTGATTTGGTCACAAGTGTTAAGTGTGTTTTATTATTACAGCTCACCGGACAGCAAACGCACCTGTAGCTGCTACTCTGTCAGAGGAGGAAGATGCAGTTTGAATAAACAGAAAACACTCGCTGGAATAATCACTCCACTTATGTAAATTGCACACATGCACCGGCTCTGTGTCCTGCAGTACAGTGCGTGCATTGTTTTCTGCAACTTCCCTGTGCGTGAGTCCGCAATTTAAAGCCTGCACGAGAAAAGCGGATTCCACCAGGAACAGCAGACTGAGCGGCTACTGCTGGAAATACGGTGCATCAGAAGTTTGATCTGCTGAAAATCTCAAGACTTACAACTTTAACATCCTGTCTGCATTTACATCTTTGGTCACTGTTGATGGACAGAAAGCAGCTTACTGCTTCTCATCGATTTCCTTCAACACAGCTGGAACCGTTTGGACTGAAAACACGCCGTCTTTTAGATGTGCACCAGCGTGCAACTCTTCACTTCCATCGAAACGAACCCTCCGAATGAAACGACGAAACACGCAGATCACCGAATGAGCGTTTTCTGACCTGCAGATTCTGTGGTTACGTTTGGGCACAAAAGCAATGATGTTGAAACGACTACTTTGTGAAACGTTAATCGTCACGGAAACAGGTTAGCGAAACGTTACGTTAAGAGAAACCAGCGTCAACTGTCAGGTGGTCTCTACTAACAGAATCTGTTGGGAAGGGACTGGAACCGTTCTGGTTTCCGCTCGCAGTCCGAGTAGCGTTGACCAATCACGTCTGAGCAGGCTTTGGTTGCACGCAGGTAAGCGGCCCACGTGGAGGTCATCACCTGACTCTTTATAGCAATCTATGACCCCTACAGATGAGCTTTTTAAAATCAGCTTTTATCTGCGTTCAGATCACAAAATGGAGACTGGTTGGTCAGCTGGGAACACGAGAGTACAAGCTGTTTAACATTTAGAACATCTCTACAGTAAAACGTCAAACGGCTGATCAAACCTTGGATGCTGAGGTGCTTTTAAACAAAAACTGATTAAATGTTGGCTGTGACTGATTATTTCTCTGAAGCGACTTTTAAATCTGTTCAAGCTGATCTTTCTAGAAATGATGAAGCCAACGGCTGCATGGCAGGAAGGAGGTTCATCCAAAACCTTATTAAAACAGCTAAACATCTTTAGTTTGAGTAAACACCTGCAAGGTGAACTAACCGACTCATATACACACTATTTAAACTGCTGTATCACTTCATGATTCTCAAAGACCTACAACACTTTTTGGGGAGCCCAACTCTCCTGCATCCATTTTGTTTTTCTAACCTATCCAGTCGGAATCTGACGCCTTGCAACTTGTTAGAAAAGGTTAATTCCACAGTTTATACCTTAGTTTTGCTAAATCTGTTGCGTCTGTATGTTTTCACGCAAGAAAATAAAAACTTCGTCCTGGTTTCCGTCTCTGTTTATTCAAATTTCCAAAGAACGTGTCGATTGGTGGCGTGGACAGTGTCATGGATCATTTAAATTCTGAACCAATCGGGAGGCGGGAGGCGGGACTAGCGCCTACAAGCGTTGCCGTTTGGCTCGGAGGAAGAAACAACTTGACAAATCAATGCTGCAGAAAGTGATTGCGCAACCACCTTCTCTACGGAGGCTCTGAATGTCCAAACGAGACAAATGTGACACCACTGAAAAGCCGACCAAAGCATGTCTGTAGGATTAGCAGTTCAAAGGCTCAACATTTTAATAGATAGCAACTTTTAGCCGCCGCCGGCTGCCTCGCTCTGAGGGTTGAAACTTTATTTTTACGTCCCCGCACATCCAAAATCACTACAACTGCAACAAACACAGCTCTGACAGCAACAGTCCAAATACAGTGAACACACTCGGCGACAGCAGCTGGAGGAGGAGTTTCCTGTTTGCAGACGGAGCCACGCGCCTCCCAGCTGCACCTTATTAATAGACCCTCGGACGTCGAACGCCATCAGCGTGAAGTGGAAACAATTCCTGTGACATCTCCTCCAGCAGCGAACGGAAATGTGCTTCCAGGGAGGCCAGGGCCAGAGAGCTGAACTGATCTCAGCTTTCTGTTGCCAGCAGGAGTCCGAGCTGGCATCCTCTCTTCCCGTCTCCCGTTTCCTCTCCAGGGTCCTGACGAGAAGCAGAGGGGGAAACATCTGCTGGTCCAGAGAAGCCAAGAACCAACCCGACGCGTCTTTTCCAGCCCGACGTTACCACCACGACTCAGCTGCCACATTCACGTCTACATCGGCTTCTTTGCTTTGCAGCCGTTTATTTTGTTTCTGTCGAGTTTGGAGTTTTACGATCTGCGAGATTAAATGAGAGTTTCTGACGATGTGGTTTGGTGGCTTTGAGGTGAGCGATATAACGGCTGTTCCTGGCCTGGGGTCAGGTGTGGCCAACGTGCCCATTGGATTCAGTCCGAGATGCTGGTGCTCTAGCGCCACCTTTAGGAAAGTGCTATAAAACCTAACAAACATCAGACAACATGTCTGGGTCATTTTCAGAATCATTAAATCCCTGAAGTTTTAACAAAATCTGATCAATGACAGCGGGAATGTTGGGCTGACAGATGGACGGACAGACGGAGCGAGACCGACTTGAAGTCCCTCAGTCGACTCGTTTCCAGGAAAAGACTGTCCAAAGATCTGTTCAAATCTAAAATCTGAGCATGATGAAAGCCAGTAAAACACAGATATTCTAATTACATCAACATCTCGCTCCGACAGAGAACCAGCAGCCTGGATCAGATTCACTCTGGGTCCGTTTGTGTTTCACATTTTAAAATCATTTAGTTGAGAAAACAGCGACGGACACTTCACCTAGAACAGTTTCTATTGAGTCAGAGGTGAGGAAGTTAGGGGTCAAAGGTCACTGCAACCTGATGGAGGACGAGGTAAGAAGATCCAGGGACAGAACACGTAGCATGATAGCGTTTCACTCCTCCACCTGTCAGATCTTATTTATTCTTATCTTATTTAACAGGACTAAGATGGTGCAATCAAGTCATTTTTAATTTCACTAAACGTTGATGGAACGGAGATCCGAGCGGAGCAGTGACGTAATCCGACAGAGTCACAGATTCCATCTGGTTTGTGTTTTATGAATCAAACAGTGATGGATGACGCTGTGATGCAGCTCTGCTTTCTTCTCCGAGACGTCAGCATTTCCTCCGACAGCAGAGAGGTGGAGGTGGGAGTCTAAAGAAACGTCTAGAGATAAAAAAATGACATTGATCTCTGCAGAACTCTTGACTGTAACAAGACGCAGACCTCGGCACGGGAAGAGCGCGGCGCCGACAGACCGGCCAAATTATTCTGCAATGATGAAAAGATTCAGTGACTCTCAGAGCTGGAAAACTGAAATGATCAGAAAACAAAGGAATCAAGCTGCTCTGTGAGCGAGTGGTGAACATTAATCTGTGATCCATTACAAAGCAAGAAGGGTCTGTTGAGTTGTGCTCTGTGTTTACTTTCTACTTTTAATTAGGTTTGTCAGTTGTCACTTTCAAAATTCCTAATACATCATCAGCTCATTTGACTAAATGTCCAACGGATCATTTCACAGCATTTCCAAAACCCGAAGTTCCCTCACAGCACACCGAAGCTGTTGTCAGGATGCAATAACAGACTGTGTTGCGTTCGCGGTGTTTTTCCAGCCTCGTTAGCCGCCCACCTCCTCAGAACGTGACTTCACAGCGGGACTGCAGAGGAGCGACAGCTGGAGGAGCCTCTGCCAGATGTTCAAAAAAGGCACAGACGCACAGGAAACGCAGCTACACGGCTTTTAGAAAGCTTCCAGCGGACTGATCAGGAGCTTTAAAGAGTTCACGCGTTCGTTCTGCTCCAGCACTCGTTCTGTAACCATCCTCAGAATGAAGTTGGAGATGTGAATCTGAAACAGGAGCTTTGCTACACTGTATATGAGAGTGCAGCTTGGTCAGAACACTCTGATTTTAAGGAGTTGGTTTGGTTCAGACTGGTCCCAAACACCAAACATGTCCATGTGTGCATTTTCTGTTGTTGTCACTGTGAGCAGGCAGGTTAAATAGGTCATTTGGGGAAAAAAAGTTTGTGCAATGGTGGACGCAGCATTTTACGAATGTATGATCGGCAGAATAACTGGCGATTCAGACAACGGGGCGTCTGTCTGGGACAGAACTGTAAAATAGAAGATGCCATTTACCAAGAAACACAGTAGAGTTAGAGACACGCAGTACAGTGCAGTAAAGAAACGCAGTAGAGTTAGAGACACGCAGTACAGTGCAGTTCCATCAAAAACCTAATAACAAAAAAGAAACTTCTTTGTATTTCTCAGATGTGTAATCGTCAGTTGGCACAAACCAATGAACCGAGTTCTCCGAGTGAAGCCAAAAGCTGCTCACTTATAGTAAAGGACGTTACTGGCCTATAAAATATGCCTAATATTAAATGTGAATGTAAGCACAGACAGAGTCCTCACATGTAATCGCCTCAACAGTCACCTGACAGTCAGCTGAGTTGGCGTCTCAACTCTCAGACGATCGAAGCTTCACGTTGGAGTCAAGCAGCTTCGCGCTTCTTCAGACTTCATTTTAATCTCTCAGCGTTCATTTAAACTACATCCCACCTCACCGAGTCACAACACATCTGCAGCGAAAGAGACTCCAGCTGTTAAACTCGCACAAAAAAGGACAGTTAGTGTGAATTTACCTCCCGATGCCAAGACGGAACCAAAGCCTAAAGTTCAGAAATTCAATAACGTTAATAATTAATAATTTCCCTGAAACCAAACGAGCCACCGGACGGCTCAGTCGTCATACCGACGAGATCAATGAATCTGCACTCAGATATCACAGAGACTAAATATATATTTATATACAGTGTTTTCGTATCGAGTCCAACAACCATCCTCACAGTGTCAATCCATCCAAAAATGGAGCAGGTATGTGATATTAGCTGCGTCAGACGTAGATTTGGTTTCAGAAGTGGGGGGGGGGGGGG
>JAVQJF010096678.1:0-15914 GCA_036023855.1 Gadopsis marmoratus | reverse complement strand
AGTGCATCTGTCACCAACACAAAAACCTCACCAGTCGCCCAGGCACAGAAGACAGAGAGCCACTATCACAACCTGTGTGTGTGTGTAGGCTCAGCAATGCATGTGGGTGACACCTTATCATAGCTGGCCACATTCCTAGCAGGAAGATAAAAGAGGCCAAATGAACCAGCTCACCGCAACGTGTGTGAGCAATATACAGTATGTATGAGTGTGTGAATGTCTGTGAGTGCGTGAGAGAGTGTGTGTCAGTGATGAATAGGAGTCTAAGGACCTACACCCTTATAGATAAGCGAAGAAACTCATCAGGACAACAACAACAGTAATGCTACAATGTTTGGATCAAATAAGTACCAGTAGAGCTGTCCAGGCAAAAAAATTATAATTCTACATTCATGTACAGCAACGTCGAGGGTATTGTTCTCATGAGAAGCATTTACGAAGTCTTAGGCCATTTATGCTTTACTTGTGTAGTCTATGAAACTCCACAATTGTGGAACCGATTAATTTATCAAAAGACATAAGTATATGGATATAAATATACATGTAATATTGGCTGATATAGCATCATCAGATTTTAATTAGTCTCGCAAACTGATAAAGGTATTGCCCTCAAAAATTCAGCATCGGGTTATATTCAAGACTAGGGGTGCACAAATTGGCTTTGTGACTTTCCGATAGAGTATTTAGGATATCATATACAACCTCTTTTTACCATTTAAAGTCTGTGTACCTCACTGAGTGGAACTCGTTATGATCATGTAAAGCAACACAGTAAAGATGACTGAATTAATGGAAGATACACAGAAATTATATAATGACAATGAAGAAAAAAATCTGTATTTAATGTGGGTCGGTCAAGTCTGGGCATGACCCGATCCACTAAATAAGGTCAAGAGCCCAGAATATTATCTCTGCTGCCTTACAAAACACCACAAATCCTCTTTCTCTCTTCCTCAGATGACGCACAATAGATGAGTTCCCTTCCTCAGAAGAGAAATTTGCTGGATGAGGGAGCACATCTCTCCTTCATAAGGAACATTGTTGCATTTCATTAGGGATAAGATTCATCACAGCAAGCAAACAAGAGAGCCGTGCAAATCGCATTGGAGGAATTTTTACACTACCCTCTACATTGTCTCTCTCTCTCAAACAAACACACACACATACACAAACACAGCTGATGCGCAAAAGGCACAAAGCAAACAAAAGCTGAGAATGCGGATTCAGGAGACAAAGGGGTACATCAAGGATGGTGATACTATGTGATTGCTCATTATCGTGCACTTCAAGATGACGCATTACTGTATCAGTGGCAAGACTGGCAGCCAGTTGCCTGGAGTTAAACAGGCATATTTTTCCTCATTGAACAATAGAGCCGTTCCTTCTTCACAGTTCCCAGAGAGCATGTGGGTCATGAGTGGGTTCTGCTGGTCAGAGGTCCAGTGCTTTGTCTGAGTGAACGGACACCCGAGGGTCTGTTTTGGAGATGGCTGTTGAGTTCCAGCTCTGACCCTGGAAAAATGGCTCAGATAAGGCCCGTATACGGACCAATTTAACAGGTCACAACCCTGTCTCAGAGTAGGAGCGACACAGCGGGAGTGTGTGATCACAGCCTGGGGGATCTGTCCTGCGATGAGATACTGGTGATATCTCAGTGTAGCCCTGATGCTACAGCAGTGGCTGTCAGCCTATTGATTCACAGCTCCAACAACTGGGGAGACAGGACTGTACAGAGTCAGGTTGTGTAGCCTCAACTGGGACCAAGTGGTATTATATATATATATATATATGCGTGTGTGTGTGTTTGCTGCATATATGTGAGCCTGTAGTAGATGTCTAATAGAGCATTATGTGCCCGAGGCTGGCAGACCTAAACAACAGTGGACAAAGAGCGACAGAGACAGACAGCTGGGGCCTTCATCCACGCTAAAAACAGCTGCATATGGGACACAACAGATCTATTCATGACAGATGTACGCAAATGTAGACACGCACACACGGCACATACTGGACAGTGGCCTGGTTGTGGCTCAGGAGATAAGAGGGATGCCATGCACGCTCTGTGAGATGCAATGTGGGAGAGCCAGAAGGAGATGTTAGCACACACTACTAGACAGTCAGACAGTGTCTTTGGGTGTATTAAACACAATGATCGTGCCTGTCTGCTAGAGGCAGCACGCTGGCGCTGGTTGAGACAGCCGACCCAGCGTGGGATGGAGCTGGAGGTGTATATAAGCGATATCAGATAATAGATGGACTTCAATGAAAGCTTTGATATCGATATAAACAAGCCACATAAAACAGAAGACAGACAGAGAGACAAAGACACACAGAAGGAATGAGTGCGAGAGAACAAAACAGCCCTAAAATATTTGCGTATTAGAGGGAAAGAACACAGAGTTCTGGTTCACACAGTGTTTGGTACCCCAAAAGAAAAGCATCTATTCGCTTTATTTGAAGTCATATCTTTCTGTGTTAGCAGGGAGTGGGTGGTGCAGGACATAAATTGATAGCTTATCTACTTTAAAGCTCCAGGAAATAAAAAAATAAAAAATAATACTAGCAAAACATTCTATCTGTGAACTTTATATATGTGCTTACTGAAATATACATACTTGTATGCTTTACTTTGGTTAAACTTTCTATATGATTCAGCCACAACTGTGGACAAACTTTAAAAAGAGAGAAACTCTACTGGATGCCTATAAATTGCTGAACAGGAAGTACCGTCCTTGTTTAGCCGATTGGGTCCTGTGCTTTGGCAGCTGTATGGACTCCTCCCCAGCACAGACTGGTCTCTCTGGGAGAGTTCAATAGCAGGGCGTCTGCCAGGTGAGAGGTTGGCTCAGGTTTAATCGATGCCTGCCAGAGGAGGACAGACAATCGGGCCATGCAGGTAGACAGGCCGGCACGGTAGCTACCAGGCAGAGATAAAACTATTCCTGGTGGGGTTCACTGGCCAACTGCGGAGCCTGTGCCGTGGTAGAGAAACCACGCTTCAACACAGTTTAGGGGATTGATTTGACAGCTAATTTACAGAGGAGATTTGCATATGGCGATGCGCTAATAAGGCAGGCTTTTCTTTCCATCCTTTGTCTTTCCACGCTATCTCTTACAGCTCTCTCCTTCATTTTTAGACCTCAGCAAATAGTAACTGATAATGTAAGCAAATTAAAGAGACAAGAGATTCACATTGGGTATTGATTTGAGAGAATAAAGCCTTGCGATTCCTCTTGTTAAAGCCTGTGTTTAAATGATTGATTCACAATGTCACCCTTCACATCCTACTGACTGTGTGGTGAGCGGTGTTCGGGATTGGTTGTGCCTCTAAGCCTTCAATGGGTCCACATCATGTCACACCATGCTAAGTGCTTTGATACCGCCACACAAAAAGCCCTGCC
The DNA here is from genome assembly GCA_036023855.1 of Gadopsis marmoratus. Classification (NCBI taxonomy): domain Eukaryota; kingdom Metazoa; phylum Chordata; class Actinopteri; order Centrarchiformes; family Percichthyidae; genus Gadopsis; species Gadopsis marmoratus. The sequence goes on along the minus strand of JAVQJF010096678.1, from coordinate 12,513 downwards.
TATCTGATGCCAATCTCCCCAGGTCTTGGTGTCACCCAGGTGGAGGCTTTCAGAGAGAGCAAGGACAAAGTCACCTCAACAGCCCCGCACAATGCAGCATGACTGACAGCAGGAAGGACAAAATGGAGCTCCTCTGTCAAGTGGATGTTTAAGTGGAGGGAGGAAAAGGAAAAAAAGGATTCTGGGACAGGCGCATACATTGAATCAACAGGAAAAAATAACAGGTAGAAAATGGGATGCTTTCTGACTGGAAGTCGCAGCAATCACAGTCAAACAAAAAGCAACACTTAATATCTGCATAGCATTTCACAGAACTGAGCAGCTGTGTGCAATCACCTGGTTTAGCCGAACCACAGCCTTACCACTTACACATGAATACCTATCAGCACCTTTCAGAGACGTAAACCTTCAATAATAACAATTCACTGACGTAGGAGCAGAACCAGCACAAGAAATGATTAACACAAAGGGCATAAAAGTGCAGGGACATGTCTCAATGGCATGCCATCTGTCCATGAATTAACGCTGAACCATTTGCATGGCTGGAACTCACTGTTCATGTTCTTGAAGATGTTGAGAATGGGAAGGATCTGTCTGTAGTAGCGCACCAGAGCCTGTCCCACCATGTCCCCAGACACCACCAGATGCTGCAGGACTTTCAGGGTGGTGCAGATCACCTGACGGTTCCTCGTGTTCAGGGCATCTGGAAGGCAGGGCAGATGGCAAAGGTCAGCTAAGGCTAGAGGTCACGAAAAAGGGGCTACAAGGACAAACAGTCAGTACGTTTTCTAATCAGCTTTTGGGATGTCAACTAGACTTACAGGCTGTTTGTTCAGGCAGGTGGAAGCAAATGTAGAGGGATTTGACAACTGCACCTATATGGTACATAAGAGTGGTCTTAGCAGACACACACAACCAAAATACGCATAAATCTAAACCCCCACACACTCCCTTTCCCTTGAAAGCATTTCCTTTATAGCAGGGCTTTGATTTAGACTGGCTTGTCTGCAATCAGTGATTTCAAATGCACTGGGGAGGCAGGAGTAAGTGAGAGCCAATCACTGGGCTATTTGGCCTACAGCTGCACTTAACTCCATCGCCCACTGATAGAGAGAACAAAAGGGAATGATGGTGGGAGAGATGGGGAGCTAGAGAGATCAAGAGAGAAATACAGAGAGTGAAAAATAGAAAGGGGGGGAGAAGTAAAAGACAAAATGTCAGAAAGCGAGGTAAAGAGATGTGACAGGGAGAGGGCAAAGGGTTAGAAAATAACTGTGATTAGCAACTAAGACTGACATATTTTTCTAGTTCTTTGCTTGGTTTATTTGCGCTCTTGTAGATGTAGTTTTTTAATGCGAGCTTCTGCGTGAGTGCTGGTATTTTCCCTTTGTGCAGATTGTCAGTTTAAAACAGCATAGCCGAAGTCTCTTTATGAAACCTTAAACTGTCATTTGATGTCTACTTCCCCCAAAAAGAGGATGGTAATAGCATCATAGTGCCTATTTTGTCAGTAAAGCACCTACAAGAACAAAATATGTGAGGCATGAAAAAAACTACATTTCATAACAAAGAAAACAGAGTGTGAGCAGAGCCACCGAGAGCTTGTGGTTGACAGACGAGGAAAAAGGTGTTAGCAGGTGAGAGAGAATGAGTGAGAGACGTGGTACTTGCTGAGGAAAGCTGGCATTAAAACCGCATAAAATCGAAAAGATGATTAAAGCAAAGTTTAACTCTGGCAAAGGACGCTACAAAATGATAAACCTGCTTTTCGGTCTTAACCCGAAAGAAAATGTGCTGAGTAGATCTGCACTGTGTCACAGATACATGCCGACAAACTATGACCAATACTAATATAGTAAAACCTGCCGCAACAGGTTCTGCTGACAGCGTCTGAGAAATGTCAGTTTATGGAAGTTGCAGACATAAACTTAATGCTCTCTTTCTCCCTCTTTCAATTCTTCCTTTCTCTCAAACTTCACAGAAATGTACAGTCTTCAACTGCTGTGCTACTGTCCTCCATCTTCCACAGGTATCTTCCTCATCCATTGAAACCCACCCAGCTTTATTTCTCTCTAAACTGATTCCAGTACCTCAACTTGGGGTATCTTACCAATAGCAAGCAGAGATCTGAAATCAGTGCCCCCTTTTTACCGAATTAAGATCTGTATATCTCACAATGAATGTAAGTGATAGTGAAAACACTGAACATTGACACTGGCAAAGGAACAGCGTTTAATGTGGGTCACATCATGGCCAATGCCTGATCTTGGTGATTGCACCAGATAAAAGCCATTTAGCAATTTCCATCTGTAATCCCTGGGCGAAGGGCGCCAGTGAAAACGGTTTAGGTGATTAAAATTGGAAAAATACAAAGACAATACTAATTTCCAACTAGGGAGTATTTGATCAGTAATCAAAACATTATTCATCAGTTCAAGAATACATGTCATATCGTACCATAGCTGTAGATAGTTTTCACACTGCTAACAACACTACTGCTAAAGAGAGAATATTTTCATTGTAGATAAAAATAAAGCAATGTTACAAATGAAATGTATTATTATTATTATTGATGTTTATTTCACTCTCATTGGATTCCTTTCTGTTTCAAGTACCAAACCACCATATTGAAATGGACAAATAAAGACTGAATGAGAGAGAAAGAGAGCAACAACTCTAAATCCTGTGTATGACATTCAGAGCACCCAGAGGAAAATATACTGTATCACCCACTGCCTGTGGTAAAACCTCTCCAAGCTGTCACAATCAATATATCAATCAAATTTTATTTGTATAGCACCTTTCATATAGGTACAGTAAGTGTAGTTCAAAGTCCTTCATAGATGATAAGACGATGAGACAGAACATGTGTAGACCATAAAAAAACCACAGAAACAAAAAAAAAACTAAGAATTTGAGACGAATGCACGCGAGAAAATAAAAGTGATGAAAATGGAATAAAATAGATTTTAAGCTATAATAACACAAACAAAAATAAAGAAAAAATAGGAAAATAAAAAGTTAAATAAAAGCTAGACTAAAAACAAGATCAAATAGACTAAAAGGACAGAATTTTTTTTTTAAATGAATTAATACCAAACAAGCAAGTCACAAGCATTCACAAATACTCACAAATAACAGTGGCATATTGATACACGCAATTGCGCAGGCTTGCACGCACGCACACACACACACACACACACACACACTCCCAACACCAAAGCAATGGGACAGAATGTCAACATGGGCACAGGCAGCGCCGCACACGGCAGTAACAGAATATGAATGGAGTCATTCAATGTAGAAGAGCCGTATGAACAACAAGAGGCTGAGAGATCAAAGGTATAAAAGTTTACACCCTCATCACACTGAATTACTACAATGTTGTGCACGCATGTCAGAAAATCACCAGTTGTCCATTGTTTTGTGTCCATTTGAGTGTATGACTAGTTCTCTAAGGAATGTCTTTGTTTCTGTCAGCGTGTGTGTGTGTGTGTGGCCTATACAGAGGACCAGTGGTTGAGATGATGCTGAATGAGCGAATGCATTGTGCTCTATGCCATCTCTCCATCTCTGCCTTAGCGTCTCCCCAGACAGACAAGCGCAGCGATATCTGCCATCACCGAGATAAGGTGGAATGTGGAATGACAGGAATTTCAAACCTACATAACAAACAATGAAATTCTAATTACCAGCCAGCGCAAACAATTTTCCCTGCTTTGACATTTGGACCGCGGGACTGTTCAATTATTCATCGGCACTCTCGCCTGGCTGAAAAAATAAAAAGGGAAAGGGAAAAAAAAAATAAAAAGAGCGGGGGAGAAGGCAGACATGGGGCTGACGCTTTAATGCTGGTATAAAACCTGTGTTGGGACAAATCTGAATAAAGTAATAATCTATTCATGCTGGGACCTGTTTCATATTCAGCGTGAAAATGAAACAATGGTGACCTTGTGTTCTGTTTCCTGTGAAATGTCGGAGGTAGAGTGACACGGCGGAGTGTTTAGCGGTGAATTGTTCCCGTTCATTGTATAAATATACTTTTCAGATCAGAAGATGATGTTCCCGTGCAGAGGCGTAGCTGGGGATCTTCTTGTAATAAAAAGTCTCATTTTGGTTCAAAGCTGAACAAATGTTATTTATGCCAATCAACTGAGGCTCAATGGAGGCATGGCTCTGAATCCTCCTACCTATTTAAGGAAGCCTGAAAAACCCAAACCACAGCATTTCACTCACATTTTGCGCTTCCTTCTTAAGTCACCATGGCATTGTTTAGCTCATCAGGACCTGTTTAATTTTTTGCTTTAACTTACAAAAATATCAGTGTTTCATATAAAATCATACTTGCTGCACATTCCGCTTTTTTTTATAATTTTACAAGTGGTTACCTCCAACGAAAGGAAACACACCTTCTACAGTTGATCAGAACCACAAAGATGTATTAAAGCTATTATACTATAAAATTGTCTTCTATGTTCTTGATTTTTCCCTAAGGTAGTCTTTCAAACATGAGGTGAACAGCATAGGGTGTACAGTGGGAAAGAGTTTCATCTTTAAGTCACGGCGGACAGGGCCTTAGAGTATAATGTCAGCCAGAGCCTTCTTCATTGAGTATTCTCATTGGGTGACCGGCAGTCATCATCAAAATTCACCAGGGCCTGACGTGACTCAGTCGCTCTGCAGATAAGAGCCTGCCGGCCACATTGAAGATGTATTAACGTCAGAGGAGAAAAATATATATCTTGCCATTTTAGACTGCAGACGGCTTTTTACTTTCTTCCTCTTTCCACCATCCCTTCTTCCTCCCTGCTCCATAGAAAAGTAATTAATCTGCAACAGAGACACGGACTGGCGGCTTTGCCTTGTGGATGGCGAAACAGGCCTGATTTTTAATAAACCAAGAAGTTAATAAGAAGCTGGCCATTTAAAATTCCATTATCAGTGCAAAATGTGTGTTTTCATGAGGAGCATAACCATCACCTTTGGTCCTGTCTCCCATTGGCAAATGACCAAAACTGCTGAGGGGTATACATTTATGAACTACTGTCTAGGTTAGCGAGTGGCCCGGTCAGTCTGTGTATAATACCAAGTTGTGTATAAGGTGGGTGTCACTTGAGGGCAAAACGGACATTAGGCCACCCAAATATCTGTGAAAAAAGTCTGGCAAATCATGCGCAATTCAATTCAGTTCATTTTAAATCTGTGCTTTTTTCCATTATTTAGAAAATAAAGTGAGCAAATGAAAAATATTGCAGTTAAAAACACAGCAACAGTCACGCAAAACTAGCAATGTCACACAATGGAAGATGTGTAAGACCTTGGAGACGTGCAGTGTGTAGTGTGGTAGCGGACTCTGTGCCAGGGTCAGTCTGTCACTGCGTCTCTGTGTCTCCAACAGTCCCGCCTATTGTTGGTCGTTACGCCCCTCTGCCTCCACAGACGTCCCGACACCCACACACAAACAGGGAACGCACTTCCCTTCACATACACGTACACACCGCCAGCCAACTGCCCATGACATGAACACTATCCCAGGCTCACTGGGCGCCACTTAAAGGCTCCCACTTTGAAACTGACACTCCACTTGGCAGCGGCGCCAAACAAAAGACAGTGTGTGTGAGAGAGACTGCGTGTGTGTGTGTGTGTGTGTGTGTGTGTGTGTGTGTGTGTGTGCGCTGAAATTTTCCGACAACAGCCACACACTCTAACTTCTCTGTACCTTGGTCCTCCTCATGTTCACCACACGAGACAGCTTTCCTGTCCACATCACTGCAAAACTGTGATGTCTATTTTTCAAGTCATAGACCACCACTCCACCCGGAGACATGACCTCTCCGCCCACCTCCATCTGCCAACTTGCGTGCGTGTGCGCTTAAAAGTGTCGGCGTGGAAAGGTAAGGTAAGGAGGCACAACACGATGACACAGTTAAATAAAGCACGTCGCCACATTGCACATGGAAGATTATCAGGCATGCTTTTAGAGCCAACGTCTTCCGGCAAATGAAAAACAAGGACGCTTTGCCCTGAGGGTTAATGTAATAATAGGAGCAGTATGACTAAGAAACCAAATTAGGACTTGTCACAGGACTGGTTCTATGGTAATGTTAGAATCTATAGCTCAGACAGGTGAGTCTATTCCTGGTAAAGTATGTTGTTCTATTTTGGTTGCACCCCAATGCTGCTGCAACACTGTCTGACAGGGGTTTGTCTCAGAATGCAATTGTGGATAATTATTCAAGAATATGTTAATGCAATTTAGCTATATATTTTGGTGCATATTAATATCGATTTAATCATTTAATTTAATATTGCTAATACTGTTCTTGCGTATTTTCAACCTACGTCAATTTTGAGAAAATTACAAAGAAGGATATGCTTCTATGTTAAGTTACCTAATATCAGGATTCCTACCAACCATACTAGGCTTTTAATTTAATTTGTGCCCATCAACCCGTGTGTGTCTATTTATTTAAGGCTGCAGCCAGTTACACTATAAGCAACTGGGAAGATCTTATAGACTTGGGATTTGTCTGAGATCAGCAAACAGTAGCCAAAATGTAATGATGCTGTCATCAAAATAGTAATAATGAAATAATTCCATGCTAATTTTTTTATTAACATAACACATTATTATTATTATTATATTTATATTATTAAACTCTGAGAAGATCACATAGCTGTCAATTACTCATAGAATAATAATATTTACCTATAGAAAGATATGTAAAATTAATGCAAATGAGTAAGATAGCACCATTTTCTGTTAAAGTTAATTGAATAGTTGCTGTATTTTAATCATTGCAAATTGCTGTGATAATGGTAATGTGACTATACAAATTATTATATTTTATTATATATTTTAATACTGAGAAATAATATCAAGCTGAACTCATTTTAAATGCACAAATTCATCATTCATCATTTGATCTCTCTCTCGCTCCTCACTTCATAGCTTAATAGCTTAATAGCATTCTGTAGAGCTTCATGGGAACATTTTTAACAATAGTAATAATTGTCTTTAAGCTGACACAATACCAGCATTTGTAAGGTATCTTTTTAGTCTTGAGAATTGACATCAACACACACAGGGTCACAGGGAAAGGAGCTGTGTGTGATTTGTTAACAATGAGTAGACACCCTCTCCGACTTACTCTTGATGGGAATGATGAGCTGGGGGATGACGGACAGGATCTTGGGGCCTCCGTGCTCCAGCATGTCATGGACTCCCTGGCGAGCGAAGAACTCGTACGGATGAACAGTCTCACATAAGCCATCAAAGAACAGAGGCAAGTAGTGGTTGTATTCCAGGTTCTCAATCTCCACCTGAGAACAGAAATGTACGATTACATTACAGGCAAATTGCTTCTTTAATCCAGAGAGACCGACAAAGAGAGAGAGAGGGTAGTTTTTATCCTTCTCGCAAGGGCATTTGTTAGAACATACGGCTGCTGATGGAGATATTAGCTAGAAGCAGGGACGCTTTTTTTACCGGACAGTCTCTCTCCCTACCCACTAAACCTTCAAGCTCACAGAGATTCCCACCTGTGCATACAAACATGCAAAGAATACACGTAAAAATACACAGTGAGAGATAAAGCAGATGAAAATCACTCGAGGAAATCACTTGTTGGCATAAAGTCCGCTTTCATTCTTTGCTCTTTCTCTTCGTTTGTCCTTAGCTTTGCGCAATATCTAGGGCTAAAGCTCGTCTTGGAGCCATTTGTAATACTTATAGTAAACACATACATGTAACTCATATACTCACACACACACACACCCTCACACACACACACACACACACACACACACACACACACAATGGTGGGGGACAGCTGTTCAGGAGATCATGACACAGCGGCATGTGGCATCTTGTGGGCTGACATGTTAACACCTGTTTACAGCATTTAGAGGACAGACAGAAAAGTGCACGCGCGCACACACACACACACACACACACACACACACACACACACACACACACACACACATACACAATCGGGCGGTAGATGAAGACATTTGTCCAGCTACAGGCCACAGGCAGGCTTTGATGTTGTTGGGCTGAGTGTGTGGGTATTGTGTGACACATTAAAGTGAAGTCTTTCATGTGTGTGAAGTCATCAGAGTAAAGCCACTCAGGCACGCCGGGCTGGAACGAACAGCTGACCCAAAGGAGGCTGTCGTTGAGCCTTGTGTGTGCATGTGTGCTTTCTGAAAACGGTCTAAAATGTTACGTGTAGTCATGGCTCATGTAATATCTGCGTGTACTAGAGCTACCGAGTGTGAATTAATAACAGGGCTATCAGCAGTAGGACTGCACCCCGATGGCACTGTTGTTGAGCGAGGTGTTCGAGGTTGAATGGGTGATTCTGTTTTTCATGTAATGAAAGGTAATCCCCTTGGTGCAGAGGCAAACAGCCCCCAGCAGCCAGCAGTCCTCATAAGGATGACTCTCTTGTCTACACATAAACACACACACACACACAAACACCCTGCTGGGTCACGCTGGTCTGTGCTGAAATGTCACCCAGGCAGTGACGCTCGGTGCTTTCAAGTCCCCGGCCCTCACTCAGCTGCTGGTCAGAGCCGAGACTTCAAAGCAGGTCAGATCCCCCCCCCCCCCCGCGCTGCCAATCCTCCGTGACACACATGTCCCCCCGGGTAAACACAGAGACGGGAAAGGGGAGAAAAAAATATGGAGAGATGGCAAGATGGTGACTGAGACAGAGCGCTCACACTGTTAGCGCAGAGACACAAGGCTGATTGCTTTGAGGCAATTTGCGGGCCGACCTTGACCTTTCCCTGTGCTTGGTCAAGATCATCATTGTGAGTCAGGCGGGCTGGAGACGAGAACAAAAGCAAACATGAGCCCACAGAAAAGGGAAGGAGAGGGAATGGAGGGGAAGAGAGTTTGAGGAGAGGCGAGATGGCACTAACGCACAGCATTGTTTGCTAGTCAATGGTAGTCAATGGCACACGTCATGCCATAAGCTGCGTTTTCTTTGGCCACAAAAATTAAAGAAAGACAATATCTTAACCATTAGATCCTAATAGCAACTTGATATTCTTTAATTTTATTATCTTAAACTTGAAATCAACAGTGTCCAGCATTGTAAGTATGTATGTAAATGTTTTAAGGTATATATATATATAATATAATATAACAATAAAGGTGTATCTACATTAGTAATAATATTGGCAACATGTTAATCATAATAATATAATAATAACAATAACGTGTTAAAATGCTGCTCTTCTAATACTAAAAAATAAGTAAGAGGATTAAGAGGAATTAAAACATACAATGAAACAATTAAAATTGCAGGTTAAGAAATTGAAAGCAAGAACAATTACATAATATCTAATTAAATGTTTTGGTGAAGTGGTCTGGTGTGCTACAATACTGTAGGGCACTGAGAGTATAGGTATTTTTCTATTGTGTGTGTGTATATTGTGTTATAAGATAAGATAATCCTTTATTAGTCCCCGGTGTTACAGCATCAAAGGTGATAGTGCAAAACAGAGCAGAGCATAGGTATAATAAATAAGTATAGGATGCAAAAAAAATGTATATATACTGTATATATACACTGTATATATTTATATATATGGTATCACATGTTTTTCTCTTTGTCAGTCTCATTTATTCATTAACTTTTTCTTATTTCAAGTAACACTGTCAGTAGATTATCAGGTCCCACATTTAGAGACACGATCTCACCTACCCCACTGTGAACCTGAGATGTTGTGAGAATAATTACCTGGGAGCATGAATGTGGTGTTGTGAGGGGGCCTCTGAACTCTGTGATGTTCTTAAATCAAAATCACATAAACGAGCACTTAGGCAGAAGATTCTAGTGTGTCCCACAATCAGCAAACACCTCCACATACTCATGCTCTTACATAGTGTGCACACACACACACACACACACACACACACATTCCCAGGTAATCTTAATCAGCGGCTGCGCTGAGCGGTAACTCTTGCATCCATTATCGATTGTCCGCCCAGGTTTGTTTGTCTTTGGGTGCCTATAGGAATCCCCCTGGAGTCCGTGGAGTCAATGAGAGTGGAGCGCAGAAAGACTATCAGCCAAGTAGCAGCAATTAGCCTTGGGACAGACACAGACCTGCATGTCTCCTCTGGTCAGCGCTGCAACAGCAGACACATAGCAACAGCAGCAGACTAGACCAGGAGCAAGCCTGAAGAGTGGCTGTGTTCATTAAACAACAGTATCAGAGGCCCCTGACAGGCACAGGAGACCAGGAAGAAGGGAAACAGCAGGCTGCCACTTTAAATACACAATAGCTGGACATGATTGTGTGTGTGTGTGTATGAATGCTTGCATATGACTCAATGTATAGCCTGTGTGTGTTCAGATGTGATACGCTATTGGGCTAGTTTGCCAGGGTGGTGTGAGTCATTTATGTTAGGGCACAAACCCACAGAGGCTATACAACAGCAGGATAGAATAGAGCGTGAAAGCGACAGAGAAAATGAGAAGGAAAGAGGGAGTGTGTTTTTTTTTCAGTCTGCTCCTGAGGTAATTGCTGTGGTGTATATCAAATGTGATATGGAGCAACCAGTTGTCCTCTCATTATACAAAACCGCACTTGGCTGTTAGCTCGTGGGTTGCAGGAGCTAGCAGAGCGATATCATGGGTTTGGAGGAGGGTGTTTGGACGTCAGTTAGTTAAAAGTGTAGGTATAATTTATTCATTTCTCCCTCATCCTCCACGTCCTGATCTAACAATGTGGGTGAGGGAGGTGTGGGTGGAGGTCAACTGCAACTCCATAGCCTTCTACATCTCTGCATCTCCGCAGCCACGTTTTGAAAGATCCCCCCCAACTAGATCAAATCCCTCTCTAAATGATAATACGCCCACATGCTCCGTTTCAGTTGGAAATACGTCACATTACAGAAACTGCGGTTTCATTGGGCCTTTAAAATGAAACTGCCCACAAGTTTTGTCATCTGATCTTGGGTTCTAACCTTTGTTGTCCTTTTAAAAGCATGTCTCAGAGATCGTGCAAGAACCAGGCGGTGTGCCCGGTGTTTGACAATGATGCTATTTTAATTGATGATGACATAATGACGTGACCTGGATTCAGCTTTCTGTTAACACGAGTGCAGGTTTCTGTATTTAGATGAGCTGGCGGATGGCAATTATTTCAGCTTTGAGAGGAGAACAGGCTTCCTGTTGGTGCTGCTCACACTATGAGTCATTCATTATACAGTCACTATGGCCAAACAGACATCCATTAGTTTCTGCTGAAAGCGCATTGTAGAAAACCAAAAAAGAATCCAGGACTCACGTGATGTGTGGCACACGTCTAAAACGATGTTTACACAAAGAAGAAGCCAGGCGTGAACCAACAAGCACTAAAACATAACACATACCCCAACAGAAATCCTAACAGTCACCAGTGTGTTCCTGACTTCATGGTTGCTCTGAGAAACCATGTCAGTATCTATAACCCCATCTGCGGTCAGCTGATTCTAGATTTGCGCATGCAGATTTCTCTTGAATAAGAATTATGAAGACTTGACACTATACTGTGATTTTGTCAGCTATTTTTGGAGCAGTTCTGTAAATGCAGTCTTGTTTCCTGTCCCACCTAAGGATCAATTACATAAAGTGCTGTGATTTAAAAGTGGCCCTTAGTTAAATATTTATAACTACACTGCGAACTATGATGATGATGATGATGATGATGACGTATTAAAATCATTATTTAGAGCGGAACAATATGACTGAATTATAAACTGTAATCAGTGTTTTAATGTTCCTACTGTGGGGGCCAAGGGGACCACTCCATGAACAAATTCAAAAAGTAGCAGCTCAAGCCCCGTCAACACGACACTGACTTTGTGGATAGTAATATCTCACTTGTTCAATTCTCATATGAATTGTTTCCCCCACCATAACACTGGGCTGTTGGGTGCAAAAACATTCCATAAGGGCAGCCTCCAACTCCATTCTGTGCAGCTGCAGACATCACAGTTTGGACTCTGTTAGCTACAACTTGGCCAGAGAATTGACCATGTTGATAATTAACGGTGTGATGTGAGTGAAGCCAAACATGAAAACAGTACAGGCAGACAGAAAAGTTATTTAGTTCTAGATTACAGCCATTTTGTGGAAAAGATTACGTGGGGTTAGCGTTCAACGTTTGTTTGCTGTGACAACAACAATGAACATTGCAAAGTGTCGTCGTCATGTTAAGAAGTGCTGCGTGCACGAAACCTTTCCAACTTTCTGGTGGGGCTGTGGAGTTGGCCATATCGTACAAAATGACTGCTGGTACCCACCTCACTGCAGGTTGCTGCTAACTTTCTTTCCTGTATCACTGAACCCCTTTCTACATGAATTTGCTTCTTCTAGAAGATGTTGACTATGGAATGATAGGAGTGCCACAATAAAGAATAAATATGTAAATAAAAGAATAAAAGAATATCACAATAAATGTGGAAATATAAAGAGAAATAAATAAAAGAATAAAAGAATAAGACAA
>JAVQJF010096676.1:0-10913 GCA_036023855.1 Gadopsis marmoratus | reverse complement strand
ACACACACACACACACACACACACACACACACACACACACACACACACACATCTATATCAGACACAAGACCCCCAAGATACACGCACCCATATAACTGTATGTCAAGGGAGAAAAAAACTTCTCCTATAATGTGACATATTAAGCATTTTTCATCAGGGCCTCCTTTTTCCTATTAACCCATAATGGAGTAAGGATCACAGCTACATCTACCCCACTGACACACACACACACACACCAACACAAATAGTGGATTTTAGCCATCTCAGGCAGATCTACAGTGGTAGCCGCAGCCCAGCACAGCGGAGAACAGTATTGATTCATCCACGGAAAGTCACCTTCCCCCTCACCCCACCCCGGCCAGTGCCCTGGCCAATTTGTATGGCTATTGTTATTATTAGTGTTGATCTGGCACGGCGCTATGGTCTCGGGGCACGGACATACCGCTTTACGATGCCGCGCCTAATAAACATCATTGTGATTTTCCCAGGCTAATAATTAAGTGTGGGGCTAATTTGTCATAGTTAGTTAGAGCGTGGCGCGATGCCGGGAGAGGGCTGCCTGGGAGAGGTACGGTGGCTGAGGAGGCCAGGAGTTTACAGTAATACACACTATTCATTCATAGCCACTGCTGCATAATTACATTGGTGCTGGCTTGAGGCATGGCAGAGGGCCATCGCAGATCAAGGTGGGCCAGAGGTTTTCCTATACAGAATCTGACTTGGACAATTTTGTGCACATGATGCTATTAAGGTACTATTAAGGAAATATTTGGGTGTCTTTCAGCCAGTGACAGTATTTCATTTAGGTCTCTGCCAGGATGTAAACCTTTATATTGGACTATTTGAATTTAAAAAAAAAGTCCTATGTCTTAAAATGAACCTATTCTTAAAAACAGCTTCAGAAGTTCAGTTAAGAAGCAATCCCTTTCCTGATACCATGTAAATGTTTACTTGACCTAAAACCTATTAAACGTGTCAACATACCAGTGTTTAATCTGCATCCTGGCTCTTAAACTGAGAGCACTTCCCTCATGTCTGTTTCAGTGTTTTCACATTAGTTTGGACTGTTGCCTTTATAATTGTCTCTCTTTCTCAGTATGTCAGCACATCTTGAAAAGTGTGTGTGGAGCTGTATGTTCCAAAGCAACAAGGAGCAAAAAAGTGCAAATTGGGCAAATTGGGATTATGAGCTATAGATTAGATTTAGCATTCAGCAATAAGCCTAAAGAGGAAAACAAGCAGGATATATATATAACTGAGACGTGAGTCATTTTGAATGGGAAAAATACAAGCTATAATGTGGACACATTTGTAGTGCCAGTTCTCATAAAAGTGGGAATTATTGGGGGTAGTGATAAAGGTTTTTTAGTGCACGGCCAGTTAGATGCTACAACATCTTTTCATACACAATCTTATGGAGTAACTGAACATCATTGCACATGTCAGAATAATAGCATTTACTACATTGGCACAAACATTAGATCCACTACTTCTAACAGAGTCAAAGTTAAGGAGTCTGATATGTAAAATAAAAAAAGACAGGGATGGCAATATTCTGAAATGTTGAACACCATCACTTGCCCCAGTTGATTGTTGATATTAGGAAATTAAGTACTCAACATAAAAGTAAAGAATATAAGAAATAACCTTAAAGGCATATGTCTCCAGTTCTGCATTGGCTTCCTATTCATTTTAGAATGAATTTCATTTTATGTTTGATTACATTTAAAAGCCCTTTAAAAATGGTAACCAAATGCTGTTAAATGATCCGCAGTCCAAGCACAGGACAAAGAGGGATCATGAATTTACTGGTTAGTCTCCAGAACTCAGTGTCAGGTGAGTGGAGTCGGTGTCACATTTGAAAAAATAATATTAGTATAAGTATGGTATGATTTCATTCTGTATTGCCAACCATCAATCCACATGTGGCGAGTAAATCAGCACCTCTGATTGGCTCACTATTGATAACCTTTCAACCTTTCATAGTTAATTAGATATTTCTCCAGAACTTCATTAATGACGAGTATTAGACGACCCACCGTGATCTAAAATGGAAGATGTCACACGATATAATATCTTACGACAAGCACTACAACACAAATACAAAATGATCCAAAATGTGTGGAAAAGGTCGGCACCCCTGAGCATTCTGCACCAACATTTTCAAGTTTACCATCGAATCATCATTTTTACTAATGCTTCATTACTGCACCCTATTCTGCACACCATTAACTCCAAACTCTCTGTGTGCATGGTGTAATAAGCTTGCATGCCAGGTAAGCACATTCTCAAATCAATTTAGATTTAGATGAAGTCTCAGATTATGTTCGGTGTTGGCATAGCTGCGTGGTTTGCACCGTTTACTTGAGATAGTAGACGACAGATGAAGCTGATGGCTAACTGATGGTTAAAGCTAAGGTAATCTGTGACATACTCATCAGGAGCAATATGAGAGACAGACATTACACCAGTTATACACAGGTTTGGTAATTCAGTTTTACTATGATAATCACATTAACACGACACACCATTAACCCTGAAGTGTGCATGGTTTAGTGTGTTCACAGGCAGATAAGCACCCTCTCATACCAACTTTCATTTGGTGGATGGTGGCACGATGCCTTTGCAGATGCACAACTTCCACATCTGCCTTCAGGTGAGTGAAACAAATGAAAACGATCTGGACATTTGCAGTCAATGCCAAGTCAATGAGCGGCATTCCTCTTGCCAGCTCCTGCCATGTTACTCCATATCATCATGCGGATCCAAGATTGTTAGTTTTACCCACCGGCTTTTCATCTACAAAAGACTGTGTGATTAGAGTCTCTCAAGTTCTGAAGCGTCGCCACAACTGAGAACCTGATCCGTCTCCGATTGCTTTCAGTGACATACACAATTACCAGCTGCTTCCTGTGATTAAAGCAACACTCCTGTTTCTAGGCCATTTCCTCTTTCTCCTCCTCTTCCTCCTCCACTGCCTCTTGCAGTCATCCACCTGTCCACCCCCTCTCACCACTTATGTCTGAGATTGCGTTATGAAAGCCAGCTATTACTTCTGAAATCCCTCTGTCCGTATGCTGTATACGCACATACACAATATTTTTCAAATAACCTAAATGTTAGCACGCACACACACACACACACAAACCACAAAAGCCGAGTTAACTCAAACCTTTGAGGCAACTTACTTCAAGAAGTTATCGGGCTTGTGTTTCTGAAACTTACAGAACTCAACTTTTTAAGTATTCACCACAGCTATGAAATGTTAATTAGGTTTTTTCAGTTTGAGTCTGAAACTTTTAAAACTATTTAAAACATTTTTTTTATTGAACTACAAAAAAGGTCTGTCCACTCATCTATCGACCCTCAACCATAACCTAACAAACTTGTAAAAGCAAAGATGAGTTAAGTTGGTGAGTCAACTCAACTGAAGTTAAAAAAAAAA
This sequence comes from Gadopsis marmoratus, assembly GCA_036023855.1. Classification (NCBI taxonomy): domain Eukaryota; kingdom Metazoa; phylum Chordata; class Actinopteri; order Centrarchiformes; family Percichthyidae; genus Gadopsis; species Gadopsis marmoratus. Next base: position 7,468 of record JAVQJF010096676.1, on the reverse strand, counting down.
GAAAAATAAGTTAAGAAATGAAGGTCACTGAACAGCTGTTTAGATATATTGACAAGAGTTGGTGGTTGGGATTCATGCATAATCAATACAGATGCTGTATTTATTTATTGTTGCTGCAGTCACACTCAAAACATGATCAATGCTGAATCACAAATTAGAAATCTGTGAGTAAAGTGCCATACAAAATAAGAATATGAGAGTGGTTAAAGTGGATAACTATCTTGAAAGTGGTTTGCATTGAGTGATAGGATGCATGTATCAGAATATACATAATCCTGCTTCATGGAACATTCTCCAACTCAGAGTAAATAAGGTTTATGGAGATGTTTAATACAGTGCATGCTGATAATTATTGATAATAAGCTAAACGTGTTTTAAACTTAATCAGTGCAAAATGCATTTAAAAAACAAATGCGTGTCCACTTTTAAGCAATGGGGGATGAAGACAACATGGTGGACGCAAACCCCTGCAAAGTCTGCAAGACCCCTTTGTAACCAAGGTGACAAAATGAGCATGCATGCGCAAAGTAGTCGGCTAAACCCCAGATGGAGTCTACCTGATGTACTTTCAGTACTGAGTGTAGTGAAAATAAATGAAGTTAGTTGAAGCAAACCGTTTTTACAGTGTACACACAAGTGTGTCTGCGTCTCTTCCCCCGCACTCTCTTTATCCTCTGCCCACATTCCTTGTCAGATAATTTACCCTCTTTTTCATTCTGCCACCCTCTTCTTTGCTCTTTCGATCCTCTCTTCACTCAATCATCTTCTCATACTCTGCTTCTCATTTTCTATCTTCTTTCACCCTCTTATTTTCTCTGTCACTTCATCTGTCTCTGTCCCGCTCTTTTCCAGCTCTCCACAGTCACAACACCTTTAGGTCTCTCTCTTTCTTTTCCCTCCCCAAGTCTCCCGCTTCCTCTCGATTTACCTCTCAGGCTTACGCCCTCATTTCACTTCTCCTCTGTTCACTTAACCTTCCACATCCTCATCCAGCTGTCACTTGTCCTCCAGCTGCCTCTGGCTCTTTTCCGTTCCTCCTGACCCAGTCACCTACTTTGGGAAAGCACCAAGGGTTCCCTTGAGCAGGGCAGCACACACAGAATACAGCTTGTTTAGTGAGTTTGCAGATTGTAGAAGGGACCACAGATTTGTTTTGATGCATGTGTGAAGCTACTGAGTCTATTGCAGCAATTTGGTAGTGACCCAAATCAAAGACAACTCTGCTTTTTAGAGGCATGTGCAAGTTAAACTACATTGCTAGGGAGGTCAGGGGATTGCGCTGAGAAGCATCTTATGGGAGGTTGCGTTCTCCGCCTGCTGTTGATGGCCTCCAGAGTTTCTTCTAGCTGATAAAAAAAAGATCATTGTGGTGGATGTGAACTTCCCTCTCCTAAAGCTGACTGTAAATGTATAAATCAGGCAGATCATGGCAGCGCCACGTTCCTGGTGCCGACTTCAAGAACTGCAAATGCACACATAATTTCCCCCGACTCTTTTTCTCTTTCTCCAAATATGCAGGGATTTACCCCAGGCCAAGACACTCCCCTGCTGTTAATCCTTATGCTTTATAATTCTCCACACCCAGTCTCAGTGCATGCGTGTGTGTTAGGATGATTGATGCTTGTGCATACATCAGATGAGCTTCACTGTATGAATCACAAAATATTGAAAAGATTATGCCTGACAGGACATTATCACAGGCCTTAGCTTCTCTATGCCACTCATGCATGTGTACAGTACTGGTGTGTGCGAGTGCATGTGTGCATGCAAAGCAGTCCATCATTGGCACAACAAATCATGTACTAACCTCACTGGCACAAAGCATCTACCAAAAGGGCCATCTGCATTTTAATGACTAAGTCTAATTTATATATGGCTAGCGTACATTATTACAGAGGAGTCTTGATATTCCTCACAACACATAGGAATTCACATGGCTGTCTCATTTCTGCTGATGGCAACGCTATGCTAATGGTGTTAGAAATTTTCTGTGCACCTTGCCAAACAAGCCCATCACAGAGGGCTTTAGGTGGATGTTTCTAGGGAACCTTATGTGCAAAAGAATTTGTATGTATGCACATCACTGCAGTCGCAGAAAATCTGATCACTGTAGCATGCAAGTTTTCCTATTCTTATTGAGTGAATATGCTGACCTTCCGCACCTTTTCAAAAACCTATGCAGTTTCTACATTGCTGACAATGTGACAATAGGCATTCTTCATCAAAACAATGAGCCTGGCGGATGGACCTGATCCCTCTCCCAGTGTTGCTGGTGCAGAGCTGCTGTCAGTCTTAGTGTTTGCAGGACTGTTACATATTATAGAAATATTGACTAAATAAATGTTCTGTCGAGAATGATTCAGATGCAATACTGAAGGTGCTTCCATCTACAGGTTACACAAATGCAACACTGGGTTTCACAGTGATGTGACGAGAGTCTAGTAATTACTGCTACATTAACCCTGCACTACAAATGCAGGGAAATCAGTTTTCCAGTGTAAGTTGTGGAAATAAATCTGTAAAGTCGAAAGGAAGAGTATGTATTACTGTACTATAAGACACAGTCTGTTCCCACTACAGTTAAGCAAATGTATGTGTTCTTCACACAAGCTGGCAGAAATCGGGCAGTGGTGTAATATTACCTTAAAAAATCAATTTGTTTCAAGAATGATTCATAAATAAGTCTTTTTCAGATTCAATTTGAGACAGTTCATGAAGCAACGGATGGATGACATTTGCACTACATTTATTTCACAAAAGCATCAAATGATATATCATTATTTTTTTTATAGTCAGATTTATTGTTTGAGATGTATCATTTAATTTTCAAGATGCTTCTTACATGCATTACATTTCAGAAAAAAGACATGAGCTAGAGTTTAAAAGGCTGATGCGATTTATGAAACATCCTGTCCTAATCCGTAAATAATTGTATGCTAAGCTCTATGGAGAAAAACAATATTATAATATTATAACTGACAGCAGTAATTGGTACTGTGTGGGCTATTTGTGTGCATGAATCATCCTACACCATCTCCAACAGAGAGAAAAGGTCTTATATACATGTCAATATCCACCTCACTAACAAATGCTGTAACGTGTGTAAAATACTAATAAGTAATGAATGCAAATATCTGAGATTTTCCAGAGCTCCACTCAACACACATGTATAGGTTGTATTATGAAAGAAGCAGAAAAAAGAATTGAATGGAGATGAATAAACGGTTTAAACCAACACAAACGTGGTATTTACATAAAACGTACAATAAATAGTCTATCAACAAAACTGCAACACTATGTCTGGCCAGTGTTTGACACTAGTGCAAATCTACTGAATCCCAAAGTGGTATGTTCGATATTTTTCGACATAAGGGATGCAGTTCGATATTCACAGGAAGTGTCGAGTATATCCAGGAACTAGCTCGGGTTGAGTCAAGCATTCTGCTTCTCAGTGGTCCTAAACGACCTCAACAGCAAGCACCTAACAGCAACGGCAAGCCCCGAGGGAAAATCATGCCAGTCAAGACACACACTGATTAAATTAAGCTAAACGTTGTCACAAAACTTTTGAGATTATGTAGCACTGAGTTAAATTCTAATGGTTCCATTTGCATTGCTGGCAGTTAGCTAGTTAATATACAAAAGCCAAGACGGATTATCAGGTTCAACTCGTGATAGGCTGGAAGCACTGCGTACCGGTGTAGACCTGGTGTATATGCAACTTAAAAATGTAAAAGTAAACACAAGATCTGTTCATTCATTGTTTGCTACCTCTAATAACATGCTACCTGCAGTGGTGGCATGTAGAAAAGTACTGTACCCGAGTACAATTTTTAGGTAATTTTACTTAACTGGTGTTTTTGTATGATGTATGATGTATAATTGTATGCTTCTTTGTACTTCTACCCTACTAGTAACATTTTGAATTTGGGACTTTTACTTGTAATGGAGTGTTTTTAAACCATGTATTTCTACTTTTACTTACATAGAGGATCTTAAACCACAACTGGCCAACAGTCATGAAAGTCACGAAAAGTTGAGACTGCACTGTGAAATATTCACAAATGCTTGGAATTCTTGACATATAAACCAGGATCATCGGCATATGGGCTGGATTACGCACTGTACAGCAATAACCTCGATCAAATAGCACGTCAGTGACACTGACCACTGAGTCACTCATCAAACTCTAGCTTCAGTCAAGGTGATAGTGGTAGAATACATCATCACACTGCTTATCACTGGCTGATGGCCAGGAATCTGCCTTTTCCCTTGAGCATTTTAAATAGCTGCAGCTTGGTATATTAGTGATGAAATGGGTCTTGTATACAGCTCAGGGACCTGTCACAACTATGTGCTAAGCTGGGTATCCTAATGAAATAAAAAGGCTGCATGTAACATTGTGTTACCCGTAAAGGCTGGAGCTGTCCACCGTGACATAGAATAATGCATTTAATGTGTTTTGTCTGTATGAGAAAATGTATTTCTCCCAGACTCCCACAGCAACACAAGTACGGAGGGAAGGAGAGAAAGAAGGGGAGGAGAGAATAAAGATGAAAGGAAAAAACAAACATGTTCGGAAACAGGAGAGAGAGAAGGGGGAGGACAAACAACCAATAGAAAAAAAGAGAATAGTCGAAGGAGGACAAGAGAGGGAGAAAACAGAAAACACAGTGTTTGCAAATCACAAATTAAAAGCATAAGTGTTCTACACACAAAACCATGTCCCAGAGGAAATATGGGCCTTTCAGCATAAAAACCTTATTTGGAGCAAGTAGGCAGGTAAAGTCAACCTCTCCTTGGCCTCCTGCCATCATATACAGCAGCAGCTAAGAACCCTAAAAATAAAAATACACTAGACGAATATTAACTATAATGTGATTCTGAGTTGACTCTAGGCAAGTCTTTTTTTACCATTATGTAGTTAATAAAGCTTAGATTATGGTAGTTATGCATTTTAGAGGTAAAATTTGCTTTGCAATAAGGGTTCAAGGATAAAGTGTCCAAGGAGTTATGGTTGAAAGGAGTTATTTGAATTGATCAAGTTTTGCCATCTTTACGTGAGACTCCGTCGAGTCGATGCCGTCAGACGGCTCTAAGTAGATGTGAGCGAACGTGTCCTCTAAATTTCACTTTAATTTAATTGTGTGTTCAAGAGTTATTGTGTTGCTACAGTAGATGAATGTCAATTATGGAAAATAGCATGCCATGTTAAAAAAAATCATGAAAAATCTGTTTTGGGCTCATTCAAAGATTTTTTGAAATATAAGTGGGTAAGGAGCAGATGGAATTCGCTGGATAAGTGTTGTAAAAAACACCTGTTAAAAATTAAAAGTTGCCCTGTGGAGTCGTTTCTGTTTATATTCAGTGTTTCCCACCAAAACGCACAGTGTGAATCCTTGAGGTTTAACCAATGTGTTGACTGATTTGCATTCACATTTACTAGATAGCAGTCTTCTACATTCCTGCCTTTGCAGACAGATGATTGGTGGAATCATGTCGAACCATTGGCAGGAATGTGTCACCTGCGCATGTGGCGCAAGCAAAACAGGGACCCACTCATAAAAATGTTGCTACTAGTGGTCAATAACTCCACAGAGTACCTTTAAAAATATACAATTATTTCTTCACAGCTCCATGGTCTTTACTATGTAAAGATGCAGAAAAAAATAATTTCAGGGTTCATGAGTCTTAATAAAGTCTTCCGTGGCACATGGCTTAACATCCATCAAATTTAACTAAAATCTATTAAGCATTTCAATTTTTCTGCTGGCATGTGGGACTGAATTATGGAGAGGTAGCAATGCCAGGGACATCATTATTATGGATTGAAATGGACTGTCTATATACTGTAAATCCCATCAAGGTCATGGATGTGTCTCCTTCATATATTTACAGATGAGGTTTACATAGATACACATGTATGGACACCTCACCATAGCATGTAGAGCTTAAACAGCTAATTAAAGATGTAAATTTGAGATAATTAATCATCAATTATTAGACTGGGATCTCAGCTTTCATTTCAATGTATCACTATACATAAATGTATATCTGCAGTGGCAAGTGATAAATAGGTTATAAGAGTAGTGTGAAAGTGCCAGAAAAGGTGAAGTAATTAGGATTAAGTAATACACTATAAAAACTAACTTTTAACCTACCTCTCATTTAAATTAACATTTGTTATTTCATCTAGGGAAAAGGTGCTTATTATGTAAATGTGTGCCACTCAGAAGTATTAGTGTCAGTGTGGTAAATTAACTAATCAGATCATCCCTATTTCCTAATGAAGGCCAACTAGAAAATGAATGCAATAAGTCACAGGAGAGGGGAGCACCTGAGACTGTCTCTGACTTTCATTGACAGCTAAATGTATCATTTATTGAATCTGTGGCATTTAGCTGGTTTCTAGTTGGTTTATTTTTATATGTGAAGTTAAAGGGTCCTGGCATTTCAAGGTTCCTAGCTAAATTAGGCCTTACCACGGCCTGGCCACACTAGCTTAAAAAAGAAAGATGTCATTTATAAATCTTTGACACACTGTGATGAACTTGTGCTGTATAACTGAAGTACTGTAGAAGTAATGGGAAGGATCGTTGTTCACCCAGCAGAATCTACCTTTTAAAGATCACAGTGTTGCAGTAAAAGTAACTCTAAACATCAAGTTCAATTTAAATAATACATACTCACCACCCTGATCAGTGCTGACGGTGATGATGGCTACCTGGCGAGGAAAGGAGCTCAGGTCTGACACACCATTGAGGGACTCAATCTCAAAGGTGTAGTTGGCATGTGCTGAGAAGTCCATGACCGTTACAGTGGCGTTGGTCAGGCCTAGTGGTCGTGGTAGGAAACGAAGATCCTCCTCACAGAGCTGGCACTGGTTAGCCTCGGGGCCACAACGTTTGCACTGGACATTGTAGGTGAGATCCCGGCGGCCCCCAGTGTCGCTGGGAGGTGACCACTCCAGCATCAGACAGGTATCGTTCAGGTTAAACAGCAAGTTGCGGGGAGGAGACGGAGGGCCTGTCCAGTAGAAGAAATATAAAAAATGAATAAAAAGATAAATCAGTACTAAATCACTTTTAAATGATTTTGGCTGATGTTAAGAAAAGAATATACATAATAAGCTTTGGTTTCATAGTATATAATTTCAGCTAAGGAGCACCGGTAGCTGGTCAACTTGGGTTGCTGGTTTTGACTTTGAACAAGACAATAATAAAGCCTTTATAATGGCACATGCTTTCTAAAGATACTTTACATCAATGGAGTCTAATCCCTAAAGTCTGTAAGAGTCAGTTAATGAATGTGTAACATGATTTATGGTTATGTTATTATTATAAGATTATTATTATTATTATTATTATTATTTGAAATTACTATTTGCATTGAAGAATGTTTCCCCGTAGTATGTTTTATTACTGTTAGAAGGCTGCGTTGTATTTGTGCCTTTAAGTGACTGCATTTA
>JAVQJF010096668.1:0-19697 GCA_036023855.1 Gadopsis marmoratus | reverse complement strand
CACACACACACACACACACACACACACACACATGAAACATCTCCCCGTGCAGCAGCAGACTGCAAAGCACTGCATTCCTCATGACTTTTTTTCCCCTAATAAATGTGATCCCAGAATCCGGGAGGGAGACCAGTGCTGTGCATTAAAATTCATGGGAAAAAAATGGCAATAAAATCTTTCTCCCTCCCTCTTCCCCTCTTTCTCTCCCTCCCTCTCCACTCTCCCCACTTGCTCCCCTCACCCGTCTCTCCTTTTCATTCCCTCACTCTGCTCAGCACACACACACACACACATATGCACACACACACTTTTTTATTTCATCACCCGTGTGCACTCTCCCTCTCGTTCAATCTCTATCCCTCCTACTGGCTCGTCTTTCTCAGCATCCCCCCTGCTGTCCTTCATCCTTTATTCTCTTCCTCCTCTTTCCCTCCCTACCTCCCTCCCCCTCTGCCTTTCCTCTCTCTGTCTCTTTCTCACACACACACACACACACATATACTCTCACACAAACACACATGCACACGCACCCATCTATATTTTCCAACTCCACCTCTGGCAGGTTGTGATTTCCACTGTCAGAAATTGCTTTTTCAATATCTCTCTCTCTAATTATGAGCCCCGCCAAAGGGGTCGTGCCACCAGAATACCAATTTTTCCACCATTTCTCCCTCCGTCTACAGAATAATTCCCCCTTTCCAGGTAACAACAATGCACACATTCAATAGGAAGCCATGCAAGCGGTGCAGCATTATCACTACTGTGTTCCTGCTGCCTTCTTGGGCTCCTATTTGGATCCATTCTGTCTTTTCGTGTTTGGTCAGCTCCCCGTGGACGTGATTACTTTTTTGGACATCTAGAAATGAGCAGGGTGATGCAAGGTCTATTTACTTCCACACCAACAAGAAGGAAATGTCAGATCTTCCAATGCATGTGGGGAGCAAAAGGAAAACCACTGAATCTCAATACAACCGCCACACAACTCCTCGCATTCTCCATCACTCCCTGCACCCAGGAAAGGGTTAACCCCATAGAGCGGTTGTAGCCTGCTTGATTGACGTGCGGAGCATTGTGCTACCTGTGCCCTCCAATCAACAAACGGTCAGCACGACCCACGTGGGTGTTCTCAATACCCATTGGCTCGTTTTACCAGTGTTTACTGTGCCGAGGCCGAGCCCCACGTGGAGATTTCCATTCAATCACCGAACACTTCCTCCGAACCCCTTCGTCCTGACGAAAATGTTGCACTTTGTATCAAATTAAAATGTCCCAGTTGTGTGGACACTTTTTCAATCGCGCGGCCACGCGGGGACGAGCCTAATTGCAACGCAACAATAACACGAGAAAGCAAAAGGCTTCTTTGCAGATATGATCGGGTTCAGAACAGCGCCGAGCTCTGCTGTCGCCCAGAAACGTGTAACTTTAAATGGTGGACTGGATTAAATTATATTTTTTCTGGGTTAAACCCCCCCCCACAACAACAACACAAAAAAACCCCAAAACTTTAATTAGCATAAGATGATTTTATTGTGATAAAACAGACTGTGTGGGGAAGCAGGACCCCCCCCCCCCCCTTTAAGGAAAGCTACTCATATGTTCTGTCCCATGGAGGAGCAGAGAAGGGGGAGTGAACAGAGTGCAGGCCAGCAGCGAGACAAAAGAGGCTGCGGCTGCATCGAATGTGCCGCTGGTGTGTCCGTCTCCGAAGCCACAAGCAGACCACATCCCCCCCCCAACCACCACCACCCCCCCTCGGGCCTTTATGCTACAGACGGCGACGAGATAACGGGGGGAGAGAAACCAACTGCGATACCGTAATTGCTGGAAGCGCGAAGTTGAGGACTTGGGGAGGGAGAGAGAGAGAGAGAGAGACACACAGAGAGAGAGAGAGAGAGAGAGAGAGAGGGAGAGAAAAAAAGAAAAAAAAAAAAAGAACGAGAGTCTCCCCCGGACCCGGTGTTCCTCCTCTCCTCTCTACGCGTCGAGTGCGGTGCGGTTTTTGGGGTTGGAGATATAACCCAGAACAAAGGAGTCTTGAAGCAGGGAATGAGCGAGCCGAGCCGCGCCGCGCCGCGCCGCTTCCTCTGAAACCGGGCCAGATGCCTCTGTGAGACCAACAATAGCACGTCGGCGGCTCGTGTTTCTCGACGACGCTTTTTCCGCCCCAGAAGGGAGAAAGAAGAAGGACACAGAAAGGCAGAGAGAGAGAGAGAGAGACACGCACACACGAGTCGGCGGCTCCAATGTTTCCTCAAAACCGACCACCGGTAAGTAGGCTGCTACGCTGCTACGCTGCTGTGCAACGAGCCGACTGTCTTTTTACCCGGAGCCTCCATTAAACGCGGCGCGTCTGTAACAAACACCAGGTGGATTTTCCAACCGTGTCGAGCCTCCGCGAGAGAGTTACAGCAACAAAATGTTTGTCTTGTTCGTTCATTCATTCCGCGCATTTCCGGGGTGGTGGTGTGGGTGGGGGGAAGGTGTGCTACTCTGTGCGCTGTTTTGTGTTTTTGTTTAAAACCCCGTTTGTCTTCTCCGTGGACGCGTGATCTTTGTCACGTGAAGGTCAGGCAGGCTGCTGTCAGCGTGAAGCCCAACCGCTAAGCACCGTCCAACTTTGCGGAGTGTCTTTGTGTGTGAATCCCATGTCCCTTGGTGACCACGAGTTCAGAAACACGGAGCCCCCCCCCTCCTCTCCCCCCTCTCTGTTACTATTGTGGAGTTGACCCAGATGATGAAGTGTGTGTTTGTTTGTTCCTTCCTTATGAGCTGGATGGTGGGGGGGGGGGGGTTTGACACCTACACTCAATGGTCTGCCCTTTCCAAGTGCCAGTCCACTTAAAAAAAAAAAAAATACATATCTGCTTTTGCGTTTTATTTCTTTCCAGTCATATCAAGGGTGATTCACAGCCCTGACCCGACAGACTGAAAACTAGAACCTGACCCTGTTTTTCCAGAACCGAAGCCCTACTGCCAGAAGTCCTCTCTGCAGGGGCCAGTAGTGTGGCTGTGGAAATGGAAGAGGAATTGGCATGCTGTCGGTGTTGTGAGATAGATCTCTCTGCGAGGTTAGGAGTGAAATTCATGCTGCATGGCTTTAATTTGTTTTAGTCGAGTTAGTTGGAGAGCTTTTGAGCTGACTGAAATACATAAACACTGGTCCTCCAGCTGTGTGAAGTATCAATTAAGACCTGCTCATTTGCCTAACCCTCATCTACATCCCTCAGCCATCCCACCCTGCACCCCATCCCTGAGTGTTTTGACATTCATGTCCCATGCATTGAAACCACACTGAGCCCACTGTGAAGTATAACATCACATGAGTGCGTGTGTAAAACCACTTTAATTTATTCTTCTCACAAATCCATTCATGCGGGTAAAGACCACCAAAAGACACATTGTTTAAAAATTGTTGCAGCTATTGTGTGTTGGCATAAAGCGTAAATCGCACTGCCATCATGAGGTGTAACTTTTATTTCAGCCTGCACTTCGTTTGAGTGATAACGGGACTTTGTGAGTTCACTCTAGCCAAACATACAGCACATACACAAACATCTCACACACACACCAGCAGCTGTGTATGTAGTATAGCTGACTGCAGGAAGGCAGGGCAGGAGGTAGACTGTGGCTCTGTGGTTTGCACTGTAAACCCAATCCCTCTCATCCAGCCTCTCCTCGCTGTGTTCCTGTGAGAGCTCCAAACCACATCTTAATGTATGGGCAGGCGTCCCAGGGTGAGAGGAGCAGACTGTGGCGGGTCTGGGCGGAACGTTTAGGCCAGCGGCCCTGTTTCATTTCAACCCTCTGCAGATCTCGACAGCGCCATGTGAGACTCCCCGTCCTCAGAAAGTCACCGGCCATCGGTAGCTCTTGTTTGCACCTCAGAGCGAAGGGCCACTCAACCCGGCAAACTGTTTAATCTCCGAAATGCTAGGCTGGCAGTTGCCTGTCATCACTGGCTACCGGTCTGCTGTGAAGGATGTGACCCATATATTACATCAAACATCTGACCCATATTAACAAATAAACAGTTATTTTTATCAAATGATAATTAAGAATTGTGTTCCATTCATTTCACACGTAGGTGCATTTTCATATCCTGAGCAAGAGACTCTGTGGCTGGTATCTGCCAGTTAGCATGTCATTTAACCCGCATGTTTTTAGCTTCTTATAACAGGTCTTTTTTCACGATTGTCCATGTAAACTGAACTTGGTAATGGCCTGGTCCAACCTTACTTCATAGAGCGCACACAGATTAATTAGGCGTACTTTCCATGGTGTAAAGTGCAACAGATAAACAGATTAATATGAGTTGGTACTTTAAATCACACATCTTGAACATTCAGTGTATGTACCGACCAAACCAGCACAAATAATGTGCAAAGATGTAATGATGCTGTGGTGTTCACGTTACAAAAATACGACACATTCCTGATGCATCAGCTCTGTATGTGGCCAGATGGTTTAGGGATCCCCCCCCCCCCCAAAGACAAGCTGAGAAGTGTATATGGCAGGGCTGGCTGTCTTAAATCCTTAATGTTCTATCAAATCTGCTACACTGACAGAAGCATACAAGGTTTTACTGTAGACACGGGACAGAAATGGATATGAAGAAGAAAGAAAAACATCAAAGCAGAATATAAAATTGTATTCAAATCACAAACTACTTGTTTTGTTGGACTTTAATGATACTAACGTGGTTGATCTAGACACACTTGAAATAACACAAAACTAAGACACGAACTGAATACATTTAGAAAAACAAAATGGTGGCATCGGCAGGCTTGCTGTACCTCAGTAGTACAAAAAATGTGTCCCATGTCTGTTTGCTCTGTGGGGAAAAGTAGATTTTCTCTTGCCAAAGTAGACCTGATCCGTGGGCGGCAACAGACGTTATCAGTGAGTAATCAAAGACATCCTAACCTCACAAAGGTCACAATAAGTTGGCCATAATGTTACCAACAGCCCTCTACCAACCAGTTTATCCTGAACAATACCCTGGGCTGTGGGAGGGGTTTAACAGGCTACTATCGTGGGTGAACCATTGCTTAAATCTTTGTAGTTTATGCCGTCGTTCATACCTATATCGTTTCATAATCTGTCAACAGTGAGCTTATTTGGCGGCCATATAATAAAATCAAGAACTATAATTCATTACAGAAGGAAGGCAAAACTTTTTTTCAACTAAATACTCTATAGTAAATAGCGCGACCGCGGCCTAAATCTTCTATGCATCTCCTTTCTATTATCACCCCAACCCCTTCAACGAGGTGGCCTTTCTAAATGAATATCTATTCAGTGAAGATGGATAAGGTCGGGTAGGAGACACAGACTATTGTGGGCAGAGTACTTTTGAAAGTGTGACATCAGAGCTAGCATAACCCGAGCCTCCACTTCCCCAGTCCTAGCATGCTGTTAGCTCTTTATCACCACCATTGTCCAGTGGCGAGAGTGTGGCTATCGATCAGGAGCTCGCCTGCTTTGCTCAGCCACCGATTAGACAGATAGAGAGAAGGGAGGAGAAAATGAAGGAAAAGAGGATGAAGGGATCTGAGGTTTACACAAGCTGTTGTGGCAGTGCATCTCGGTGGAAGGAACAAACGAGCTGAGGGGTTACCTAATAAAAGAAGGCACCTCCAGCAATTAAGCCAGCTGACAGGCAAACTGTGGCGCTTCGCTAATGTGGGCTGACAGCAGGGAAATTTGAATAACGAGGCTTGTGGGAGGAAGGAGAGAGAAATGAGGAGGTGGAGGGGGGGAGCTGAGAAAGAAAGATGTGTGGCGCTAATGAAACAGGTGCCTGGCAGCCCCTCCCCTCTTAAGTGCAGGAATCATTGAGAGATTACCAGCACGTTTCTCCGGCGCAGAGCCAAGCAGATAGCCACTGGATGTAAGGTGGGGGGGGGCAGTGAACCTGTGTCTCTTCTTCCCCACCGCAAGCCGCTTTAACAATGCAAATCACCGCTGAATGTTGACATTCGTATTTGAATATTTTGACATAAGATGCTTTAACGTCCAAACGCTTTTGAGGCAGGACAGTGTATTGACATGTTTCATGGCTCGCAGATATGAGGAGGTGTGTTTTTAGGCATGTGGGTGGATACACACATTCAGGAATGCTGTTCTGGTTTAGACCTACTGTCACTGCGTCGTTGGTGGTAGTCTGATGAGAGAGGGAAAGAGAGAGATCTTGGTGGGTGTTTACTCTGATGATCGACTCTGTGGGTAAGCAGTGTAATTAGTGGCCTGACTAATGGACCGAGCTATATGAAGGGAGGCAGCAGCGCAGCATCTTCCCAGCTAAAGGAGACTGAGAGATCGAGCTCCGATTAAACAAATGGAAAAACTGTAATCTCAACATTTGAATTTTATGGCAATCCATCCCTCAGGATTAATTGAAATTTTTGTGACCATCACACTTTTCATCTACGTCATCATTAAGTCACCGTTTTAATCTGTCAAATAGTTTTTGGTCTGTGGCAAACATTATCATGCTAACACACTAAACTAGCGTGGTAAACATTATACTTGATGAGGAACACGGTATGGCAGGAAAGAAACGAGAATGTGTCATCGCTCAACACAAAGTAGTATTGGCTTTGTGTATAAAAGAACCTGGAAAGGATCTTGTCTTTGACGCTACACGTGGAAAAGCGCATTTTCCGTGACAAAAACAACGCAAATGAAAGGAAGGACAGTGTGAGAGATCATCCAAGAGAAACTCATTTCTCCCCTCACCCGCTGCACCCGTATGAAGATGACACACTTTAAGTGAACCTAATATTCCTATGGTCACACAACCACATCACAACACTGATGGCCCCATTTCAGCTCCATTAGCAAACTGTATCACTGTGGGTCAATGTGGTTAGTGAGGATTGAGACACATCTTGTGGATTTCCAATGATATTGACGTATACGAGCTAGTCAACAGTCATGTGCAAATACAATAAAGTGCATGTGTGCTTGTAAATACTTGTGGAAAACTGCATCGTGCACGTATCCACTTAGTGTTTGTAGTGGGCGTGTAGTCGTGTGTGTGTGTGTGCCGACATGTTTTATTGAGGGTGGGGGGTTAGAGCAAGGATGTGAGGTCATAGTGGTTAGTTGCTTGCGGTGTAATTAGAGCGAACTCAAATGAAAACAGGAATGATTTCATTCAGGGAATGCCGCACTGTTAATGGCCCCTTCACGTCAGAATTTAATATGCGATCGCATGCTGTTTTTTGGCACCGTTTTGTCACGTGCATACATCTGTTTGTGAATTTTTGTTCGTGCCTTTGCAGTCAAGGGTTTTGTTTAATGTGACCTTAATCTAACCTGATTTGATATGTCGCAGCTCTGTTTCTCGCCAGTTAAGCATGTTTAAAACGGCCTCATTGAATTGTTTCCTATCATATCCCACTAAAAGGATGTGAGGTCTGATTTTAAGTCATTACTGTTCTATTAGATGACTCGCTCTCGCTCTCATCCCCTCTTCACCAGGTCCTCATTTAATCATTGCAACTGACGGGCCTTCCAGGGCTAAGAGAGAGGTGTGAATGTGACTGCCTATACAATTGATGCAACACATCTGTATATGTGGGCTTCCCTCATTGAGGTTGTGCAATAGGTGGCCTTAGGCTGTAATCACCAAATCAGGTGTTGCAGCGATTAGCACAGGGTTGTGTGGCGGTGTGGGAGTGTCAATACATGGCCATGCTGATTGTAGCACAACTAGAAATGCTAACCAGCAATCCCATCTTGAAGAGCGAAACAATGCCAAGTGACTGCATGGTGATTAACGTCTTTGTACTCCCTCATGGCAGCGTTGTACAGCTCTGGAAAGGTCACCATGGCGGCAATCAGTCTCTCTTCCATCTTCACAGTTGCTCTGTAAACAGCAGAATGCTACAGTGCTACATGGTAAACAAGTTTCTTCTTTGATTGGGCGCCTTCTGGTCTGATCACCGACTTATGTGATTGGCCACCGCAGCGTGACGATGGTCATGTCTCTTCAAAACTTGGTTCAGTTTCAACTTTTCTTCGGCATCGCTGTGGTCCCCACCGCCACAGCCTAAGCGCACTACACACGTTCAGATGAATGGGAGGTCTGGCGTTTTTACCACAGCGCCTGATTTGGTATGAATTCAGCCATAAACCCCTAACTTTATCCTATAGCTTTCACAGCGGTAAAAATGCTGGGGTGCTCTGGGCCGGTAAACACCTCCCCACTGATTTATCTAACCAGATGAGTAATCGGATTATCTCTAATCATATCAGGGATAAGCTTTTCTTCCTCACACTGTCCAACCTCATGCAATCCTTCCTCAGTATTACAGAGTCTGACTTTACGATTGCATGAGCCACAGAAAGATCTAGCCTGTAATTGTGTAACAGCGATTTTCAGTCTATGTAAGCTTTGTTCAAGGGCAGACGGCATGTCTCTTGTTTGTTTTTTTCGAGCCAGGACACGGTTGAGAAGGAGGGAATAACTGAGTGTAGGATTATCAGGTGAGGCTCCCAGTCTAGATCCATTCCCAGAGGTCATCAGGTCAGCTCGACGACCTGACCTCTCACTTTAAAGCCTGCTCAGCTGTTTTCTGGATCAGAAGTTGGGACGGACTCATAGCAGTGGTTCATAGGAGATGTAATAGGCTAAGCACAGATCCTATTCCAACATGCATAGCCTCTTTCCTACTTGTGTTTCAGAGACCGCATCGGTCACATGGATCCAGTCTAGTCTGGTGTGAATCATCAAAACAACAAACCAAACAGCAGACTGGAGTTGTGTGTAAGGTCCTGAGTGGTTGAGCCTGCAGGGAGACAGTGGTTTCCTCTTTAAAAAAAAACAACAAAAAAAAACCCCCAAAGCATTCTTTCTCCTTTGACAAAATAGACTGTCTCTGCGCCTCATCCAGTCCTCCTTTTCTGAGGAAGATGCTCCCTCTCCTCTCACCTGTTCTTTGAAGTCATGGCCATGTTTAAAAAAAAAAAATAACCCAAAACAACAGAAAATCACAAAGGTGGGGGGGGAGAGGGAAGGATAGTCGCCTCTTTTTTCCCTCCTTCCACCCTTCTATAAAATGGCCTTGGTGCTCTTTTTTTTTTTTTCTTTTCCCCCGTGAAGAGTAATTGCTCTGTGTGTGTGTTGTGTGAAAGAGGAGGGGTGTGTTTAATCATGGGTTTTTGTGTGAGGAAAGAAGAGTGTATGTGTGAGCAAGATTGTGTGTGTGTGTAATAGTGGGTTTGTGTGTAAAGGAAAAGGGCCGTGTGTGTGTGGCTGTCTGTGCTCTAGGAGGGGGATCTGGCCGACAGATTGAGAGCAGCTTGTTAGAAAGAGAACAATGAGGCCACAGCCCCTCTCCTATCTTTTTTTTTTTTTTTTTGTTTCTTTTCCTTTCCCGTGTTCCTTTTTTTCTTCTCTTCTTCTCTTTTCCATCTCCTTTCAAAACAGACTCTCCATCTTCTCCTCCTCTTCTCTGTGTATTTCCAACAGTCTCACCCATATTATCCATCAATTTTCACTTTCCACCTTTATCTTTTTTTTCCCCCCTTCAACCTCTTCTCTCTTTTCACTCCCCTGTCCTCTTTCCACAGTTTTTGATTTCCTGTCTTCTGATGATGTTTCACCTGCTGAAACACATTCCACGTTTTCTTTCCATCCCCCATTACACATGTATGAGCTGTAGGTGCTGCTGGCATGATTTGTTCTTCTCATGCCAACATGTAAATGCCTCAAACATCTTTCATTTACTCCCATTGGCATTCTTTTTGGCATTAGAGTTGAGCGATGTTGTGATTAACTTGTTCATTAAATCTCATTAATGCATGACGGACATAGCTGATATGTAGAACATCAAGATGTGAGGTGTGTTGTTTCTTTTACATAGATCATTACTGCTGTCAATCAGGGCTGCCCACATGTATGCCTACTGGCATTGAACTTCGCTTGTAGACTATTTTGTTGATTGATTTCTGTGGGACGTTTCACTGTGTTGTTCTTACTGCAATTCCATGATTAAACCAAACCAAACAAGTGAAAGTGAGTTGGAACCAATGTATAGGCTATGTAGTCATTTTTTACTCTATACATCCCTTTTTAGCATTGTAATCGTAGGTGTAATTAAACTCACAAAACTGTCTTATACACATTTTGTGCCAGGTAGCCTTAAAGCTGTAGAGTTCCACCGACTTAACATTATCACATTTAAAAATGTTGCCTATTGTATTTAGGCCGACCAACAGTCTGTGGATAGAAGCTCTGTAGTAGTCGACGTGGGAAATGATTGCATAAAAGGAAAGGGACAAAGCAAAAGTCCCAGAAGTAGGTGGGACATGCAAGAAATACTTTATATAGGAAGCGACCAAGATGGGAAGAAAACTCTGCTCCTGTCCAGTCGGGCTAAATCTGTAATGAACATACCTGCAATGAGGAATGTCTAAAAAAATAAATACAGAGCTACGTTTCTTGACTTTATTCCAAGATGCACAAGAAGTGAGTACATTATAATCAATCCACAGGGAGTCAGAGCTAAAGTTCTTACACATGTTTTTCTTAGAAAATGTATCGGCAAGTGTTGTTGAAAGTATGTTGAAATTAAACTTTATCTGAATTATAAAAAGCCAGCAGATATTCAACACCAACATTACAAGCTTAATCTTAGATCTCTTGATTTTAAATTGTTAGGTAATGTTAAATAATCAGTTCAAGCAATTCTACTTGGCATGATATCTAACTATGTCCTCCAACAATCTTCCCTCTGTTTCTTTACACCTCCTAGCACAGGCTGAAAAAAGACCAAAACGTGTTTTAATCAGTGACAAGACTTTAGCCTTTAATAAAATAACAACCATATTAAAATTAGTTGGTGCTTTCCTGCAAGAACATCACAGCACTACTGTCAACTGTCGACTATTGTGAACCGGCTGTCCCAGGCCACCATTGGACTCTGCACTCGCTTATTTTGACAGAGAGCCAAATAGACTGACAGACAGACAACACCCCACCACCCTCCTAGTCCGGCTCTCGGCTCCCCCTTTGTCTTCCTGCAGCATTACCCCTATGGTTGTAGCCTCCTAATTGCTCTGATCCCTGCAGAGAGGCTAAGCACAGGATTGGGAGGGGTCTTCAGCCATGATGGGGTCTTTTTTTTTTTCTCTCCCACTTTTCTCCCTCCCACTGCTCTTTTTTATCTTGCTTTCTTTTCTTTCTTCTACTCAGACTTGCAATTAAACAAAGTGTGCTCATTTGGCTAAGAAGCTTGCCACCCTCCTATCCAAGTCTCGGTGACACATTCACATCTGGCGACGCTGGCGGCGACAGTGTCTCTGTAATGGACTACCCCTCACAATACTTACACACAGGCATGCTGGTGTGCATGCACAGATATGGTGCTCATGTAGATCTTTGCTTCCTGTGGTTGTCTTGTAATGTTCTTTGTAGGTGCAGCTCTTTAGTTTTAGGAACCTGTGAGAGGGAAGCTTTTCTTTTACCATATTACACAGACAATTACTCAGCCATTTTAAATAACATAACTAAAAGACACAAATTTGAAATCAGATGTCAAGAATTAGTGTCTTCTGGCAATTATCCCGTTCTTGTAAATGTTCTAAGTCAAGTCTAAGTTGGCTCTCTCCTCTCTTCTCAGGCTCCTCTGCAGCCACCCCCAGGGTCCTCTGCCTCAGTGGTGGCAGCCGCAGCAGCGGCTGCAGCATCGGGGACGCCACAGTCACTGAAACTAACCTACCCAGAAACATTGGACCGCATCAAGGAGGAGTTTCAGTTCCTCCAAACCCAGTACCACAGGTGGGTGTTTGGGTTTTCTTTTTACAGTGTGTGTGTGCTGGTGTTTCCCTCGGTGTTACTGGGCATTCAGACCAAAAGCAGCACCTTTTTTAAGTTTAAAAAAACATAATATTGCAAGAGGCTGTCATGGCGCCAATGCAGTGTGTTGCCAGATATGCTTGGATCGAGTTGTGGCCAAACTTGAGCCAGGTCTAACTTGTTTGCCAGGTGGTGCATCGTTTTCCTTGCCCTCTCTTGCTGTCCACTGAGATAATGCAAGGCTATATGATGTTTTGACTATCTTTCTTGGCACAGATTCCTGGACAAATAGGGGTATATATGCAGGCTCTTTCTTTTTTTCTTTTTCTTTTTTTTTGCATTACTGTATGTGGTGTGCTTGATGTGCAGGAATGTGGCCAGAATGCCTTTTTGAACGTGGGATTTGGGCTGTCTGTGGACTCCCAGCCCTCTTTTGCTCTCTTCCTCCCTCCCATCTCTGTTCTCGTGGCACACCTTCACAGGGTCCCCACCTCCTATTCTCCTCCCATCCTGCTTTGATTTAGCCATCCAGAATCTACCCTCCCTCCCTTTCTGTCCCACTTCAAACTTCTTTTGTACCGCGCCCTAGGCCACAGCCTCTCTAGCCCCTGTGGCTACTGCCACTTCCCTGTACACACAAACGCCAGCGTGTGTGTGTGTGTGTATGTGCATTTCCTCTTCTCCCTCTGCTTGTTCTGATCACCATAAGCTCAAACCTCTGTCCAACCAACACTGAGTCTAGAATGTCTGAATCCACACATTCATGTACTTTTACAGGAAAATTATCCGGAAGATGGGACCTAATCTGTATCAAGATATATTATCAGCTTTTCTGAGATGACAAATAGAACATTAAGAATTTTTCAGTACTTTCGTGCATGCATTTCCTTTATCATATTGGCTCACTTGTGATATGTTTGTAATGTTTAATTACTGTATGACCAATTAAAGATACTGGGATGTTGGCTGATTGGTTGGTTAAACTGATTGTGGTAGCTATTGCAGGTTAACACAGTGAGTCATAATTTGATGATAATGTCTATTCCTAAAAAAGGATTTGCTCACTGCCATCTAGCCCCAGTTCTTATTTTATTCTAAATGGATATGAAAACTTCTTCACCACAAATGGTGGAAACATTTTAACCAAATGTTTTGAGGAAGAGCATTTATGGTTCAACTGTCATCTCCATTACCTATGATAAAATAATGGGAATGAGATAGGAGTTTATGGGTGTTTTTTTTCACTTTTTTTTCTTTCAGAAATAAATGTGTGTCCTCAGCTTCTGCAAAACAATTAAACGTGCTCGTGTTTCCTGTTGATTATTGTCCAGTCCGTCCAGATTACGTCTTATATAGCGGCACCTTTCAGCACAACACTAGAGGCTGTGATTCTGGCCACCTCCTTAGCTTGGTATCCTTTTAAGATATCTGTTGGGTCATCAGGGTGTACATTTAATTTTGTCTCAATGTGGGAGAATGTCTTGTGTACTCCACAAATCAGAGGACAACCCAAGGTTATCACCCTGTCACCCTTTTTTTTTGAGAAAAAGAGACAATATTTGCAGAGCTCTTTTGGCGCAGCCCTGACCCAGACAAATCAAGCCATTCAGTGAACACGAGTCGCCCTTGGATCTGTTGGTTGAGGCGGTGTGATCAGCTCCACTGGCAGCCGTTCAGTGTTACACCTCGTGTTACAAAACACCTGGAGCATCGCCCTCTTGCCAAGCACTGGTATTGAGAACTAGGGAGCAGGATAAACAATAGATGAATGTGAGATTAAGAACATGATTGGGAGCAAGAGCAAGCTTGTGATTCCATCTGCATCTTCTAGTTTCAATACCACAGTGCACTGTTTTTGCAGGCCTGGTTCAGGTTTCCAGGAAAGATTTGTTTAACCTTCCTACAGGCTTCTCTAACAGTCCACAGGCTGTTACGAGCACAAATACAGAGCAGATTTATACACAGCACATGAATACACCTGGAAGTTGATACTGTAACTATAGCTCGTAACAATAGCAACAGTTATTGGAACATCTACCAACTATCAGACATTTTGTCACGTATCTGTACTGTATGTTTAATCTGGCAGGTAGGCATGAACCTGTTATCGAAATGATAATTGGCAGACAAACAGAAGTAAACTACTCATGCAACAACAAATATGGCTGCTTTTATATTTAGAACAAACAAATTTTGAGCGTCTACCATTTGAAAACTGTCGCTGAAGTAGAACTGAGTGATAATACAATATTATTCACACTTTCAGTTCTATTGTGACAATGTGATCACATAATGATATCATTTTACAAACACTGAAAAGTCCAAATTACTCCACATCAAGTCAGCTGAGTTTAATTATTTAATACTTTTGTTTTTTACTCTCCCCTCATTTTCAATGTATTTCAACTGCTCTGCATGATGATGGCATGCAGCTGAAATATGGATGAAGATGATTATATTTGACTTTTTGTTTTTGTGTATGGAAATCACTAATGAGCCAGTCATGCATGTCAATGTCTCTTGAGTAATATGCTACTTTTAGGTCATAAAGTCACTATTATGTAGTAAAAAATGGAGTTATCATTTTAACATCCCAAGCAGCAGTGGAGTAAACCCAGCTGGCGTTTTTTTTATTTTTTTATATAATGGTGTAACTCTTAGGTGTTAGATGCCAGTTTGCTTTCCAAACGTAACCTTCAAAAAAGTCAGTTTGGTTGCAGTTTTGGAAAGGTCCAGACAGATAGTGGTCAGTAGGATTAGTAGTGGCCTTATTTAGTCCTACAGCAGACAGGATGGAGCACAGATCCACATCTGCATCCCACTGCAGGGAAACCCTGACCTGAAAGCCCACAGAGCCAGACACAAACACACTGACCCACTCAGACAGACTCCCAATCTGATGCATGTGCTTAATACACACTTACATGTACAGGCCTCCCCAATCATCTTCACACACACACAAATAGATGTTGTCCAGAAATAGCAGGGCTTAGTTGTGTATTTTGTCTGCAGAGAAGGTGGATGGATTCTGATAGATGTTGGATCAGATGGCAGGAAAGAGATGGAGGGAAGGGATTAGCGCTGATGAGCTGCAACTGTCTCTCTCTCTCTCTGTGTGTGTGTGTGTGTGTGGGACGGCGGGAGGATGGATGAATGGGTGGGTGGCAGGTTGCGATTCTAAATTTGTGTGTTGGTTTTGTTGGCATGTCTGTGGTTGGCATAAAGGGATGAGAAAGATTACTACGGAAGCTAAAGAAAGGGAAGGGTTAATTAATTAAAGGGTCATTGGTTGGTCAGCTGCTCTGATTTTTGCTGTGTGTGTCTAAACAGGCTGTAATCAGCAGACTGAGGGGAGATGGGAGGAGCTGCTGACACAGAGCTCTCATTACCGTAATTCTCTTTATTTATTTATTTATTTATATTTATTTATATATATATATGCACACACACGTTGCATTATGACTGATATACGGCTCTGTACGTGTGGTCTGCAGAGTAAGAGGCTCTCTGCTAACATGCTGCCACTCATCACTTATGAGCCCCTCCACTCATCTCTGCCCAAATATTACACAGCAGCAGTAACTACCACCTCACACATACTCTGACTGTGTGTGTGTGTCATCTTTAAAATATTTGGCCGTCACCATATTGAATGCTGCAGTAACATGCAGAGCGACTAGTGATACTGGCCAGACAGAACACGTTATGAACTTGTGTTTTATCTTATTCATAAAAAACTGCTGATACGGGTTCATCTCTGGTCGTCATCGTTCAGTGCTGAATAAGTTTGTCAGAAAATGATGGTTAATAGTTTGGCACTTGTGTTTAAAGAATATTTTTATTGCAGGATATTGCTGGATACAGACTACATTAGTACATAAAAGCAAACTTATTTTTCTTTCAACAGCGGCATAAAAGAACATAGGTTAATCATTAATGAAAATAATCCTTAGTAGAGCTGAAAAGCTTAGTGAATTAAGCAATTAGTCAATCTACAGAGAATTAATTGGCAAATATCTTCATGATCGTATAACTTCTATTTTCAGTTGTACCGTAGTACAAATGTAAGAATTTGCAGCTATCCCCTTTTTACATTATAAATGGTATAGTAAGTCTAATATCCTTGTTTTTTTGGACTGTTGGTCGGACAGACCCCGTCATCTTGGAGGAATTTGTGAGAAGTTTACTAACAACGTTAAATTGAACTTTAATGCCTAGTAGAAATGCCTATTCACCAATGCTGCGTAGTGTTTGTACTGCACTATCTAAAGGTCAGGAGGACGCTATGACGCTGAGTATCTTTAGAGAACATGTATCCAGAAAGGCTGTGTGTGTGTGTATATATATAGATATAATTTCATAAAATAGTCAGGAATTTTCTGTGTTTAACTGCCTGTCTGTCACCAAATTATGAAATTATATTTGCTTTAGCGGGGCTTAGGGTTTGTCATTTGTGCATAGCCACACGTGCATTTCATTTGAGGGTTGGTTTGTGAGATACAACCGCTCCCTGTTTTAATTGTGCGTGCGTGTCAGCATTTATAAAACAGCAGCCTTTACAGTGAGTCTGGCAGCAGAGTGGTACTGTTGGCCTGCTATTGTGCGACAATATCCCCGTGTGTGTGTGGCTGTATTTGCTCTTGCACTTGAGAGATGATGAAATAGCACACAGGCGAGCTGGGTGGGTCCCTGCTGTGTGTGTGTGTTTTTTGAAGAGGGAGAGAAGCTGCAGGTTTTTCCAGTGGAGCAGAGATGAAAGGTTGATCAATAGTTAATGTGACGTAAAGTGAACAGTCACATACCTGGAGGCTGGCGGGCTAAATGGTCCTCACACTGTAAAGGCACGACACTGGTGCAGTCACTACATGGCTCCTGTGTGTGTGTGTGTGTGTGCTGTACTGGCTGATAGCTCTGTATTTGCATAGCGTGTCACTTATGGTGCTTGTTGTTTGCCAAGACAGTGTTTTAATTTGTCTCAGCACAAGCTCTCTTTTAGTGAAACGGTGTAAATTTCCCAAAATTATGATTTATGGAATGAATTGGTCAACAAGACTAAGACTCTGGCCAAGCATTTATTGCCAGCTTTCCGTACTAGTCATGTAGTCTGTAATAGATCAGGAGATTGTTAAAACCAAAGTCCACCATAATTTCCCAGAATCCAAGTTGACACATTTTAAATGGCTAGTTTTGTATAACCAGCTATCCCAACCCACAAAGCAACTTTGTTTACTTTCACAGAAGACTAAACAATCCAGCAAATATGTACATTTGTGAAGCTGGAACAAGGAAAGGGTTGGCATTTTTGTTTAAGAAATTATGTAAACAATTAATTGATTATCAAATTGTTGCCGATTTAATATTCTGTTGATCGAACAAACACTCTACTGTTATGTGTTTTTGATGTTGTAGCCCTAGATATGAGTGGAAATGTCACATGTCATGTTAATGCTATAGGACAACAGTGTTTAAAAGACCAGTCATATGTCATGTCATTTTACCTTTTATGTTGGTAAAGCCTCACACTTCAGTCTGTGTGTATTTGCTTAGACCAGACCAGGACAGGTTTAACTTAAATGGCTTTTTGGGCTGCCTAGTGCTTGTAGAAGGAGCATTGTAATTCTACTGCAAACGTATACAGCTGATTATTTTTCATCAAGAAATTGTTATTATTCTATCAGCTGGCACCAACTTAGTTAATGATGCCCTGTTTCTGCAGTCGTGCTCAGACTGATGCCTTTTTCTGCAGGGGGGAAAAAAATCAATGTTCTCTTGAATTTTATCTCTGCAAACACCGCTAAAAGTATTCTCAAACAACCAAAAGCAACGGACAAATGTTTTCATAGCAAAGTGTCTTTGTCCATTTTAGTAAAATAATCAATGCGGGAGTAGTGAAAGTAAAAGAAGTGTTGAGAAAAACAGTGGAAAGGAAAAAGACATTTCTACAACACCCAGTAGCTTGTTTCAAACGTAGAGACTAAAATGGCAGTCGACACATCTCTACAAAGTGCAGGATCTTAATTAGAAGCTTCACTGTCTGTAGGCTCTCGTTAGAGTGCGTGTGTGTGTGTGTGTGTGTGTGTTCATGCCTGTTTGTTCAGCAGGTTTGTGTGCATGTGTGGGTGTACATACTGTATGTGTGTGCTCATGCTGGTGCTTTGTTTCTGTGTGCCTATATGCTGCAAGTGTGTTGGATTAGTGTGTACAAGCGCACACATGCCTAAATACGTCAATGCTCCAAGTGGTATGTTGGTGTGTTTCTCTGTGTGTGTGTGTGTGTTCAGTAGCAGTTGCAGCACTGACAGAGCTGTCTGAAGGCTGGCAGGCTGCAGATTTGTAGCGCATTCGGCTGATCATCTTATCTCCTGTCACCGCCAGTGAAAGATTGGAGGAACCGAGCCCACCGTGACACGTGTGCATGCGTGCACACACACACACACACACACGCAGACGCACAGTCACATCTCCTTTTTTCTTGCCGGTTCTTTCTCTCTTGCTCGCTCACTCAATCTTGTTTTTCTCCGTGTTGTTGTGTCTTTCTCTCCATCCTCCAAACCTTCTCTCCCTCCCTCTCTCTCAGTAAATGGTGCTGAGCCAAACACTAATTATTACAGGCAATCATTTCGACATGAAATACCCACTTCTTCCTCACCGCTCTCCTCCCCGCTCTCCCTCATTTTCTTCCCTCCTCCAACTCTTTTATGCTCCTATAGTCACATAATGACACACACACATGCAGACAGACAGTAATTTCATTCCTTGAAGTCCATTTTGTGGGGAATTGTTATTTCTTTCAGAGTGTGACCTTGGGGTCTTTCCTGTAAGCACAAGGTTTGTGAGGGTGTGTGTGTGTGGGTGTGGTTTTCTGGAGTGCCTTGCCAAAAACAGAGGAGTACTCTGCTGAGTGACTGCTGTTCATTTGCCAAAACAAAATCTGATGAGCCACGGTCTTTTTGTGAACGTGGCATTCGGGCCACAAATTTACAAGCTTCTTGAACGACACAAGTGCTCCGACCGGCTGTGAATTCTCTCAAAATGACTGGATAGGGTAAGAAAGTCTGTATCCATGTATCGGACATCATGAGTGGAGCTGAAATAATTAACTGATTATTGATCTACATAAAATTGATCAACTATTGTTTCTTATGTATTTTTATTGGCCATTTTATGTCATTATTAGATAGGTGAGGAATCAGACTAGACTAAAGAATTAATTGACAAATCAAATAATTGACTGATCAATCCTTAATTAAAATAATCTTTAGTTAAGATGCAGTCCTAATCACATTTTTATTAAACACATTTTCAAAACAGGAATTCCACACCAATCACTCTTATCTCTGATGGATAACTGTTTCTATGGTGTGTGTGTGTGTGTGTGTGTGTGTGTGTGTATCTAGTCATTGCTCTGCTTCTCCATGCTCATCCCAAATTTGTCATGATGAACACACTGGCAGCCATGCACACACACAGTCGCATTAGTTCTCAGCCCAGCTGTGAGTGACTTCTGCCGAGAGGCAATTCCACTGTAATAAAATCTATGGGGGGGGGGGGTGTTTAATCCTCACCACCCCCCGAACCCCACCACCCCCTGCCCCCACCAACGCCACCCCCTTCTCCCACTCTTCGTCCTGCTTCTCTCCCTCGTCCCTCTTCTTCTCAACTGGCTGGCGATGATAAATGAGTCAATTATGTGTGTGTGTGCACGCAGCGCTGGAGAAGGAGAGCGGATGGGGTCGTTATTACCTGTTGCGGCTGGGGGTAATGTTGCGGTATTAATCATATTCTAATTTTCCTATGCCAAACGCCCCCCCCCCCCCCCCCCCCCCCCCCCCCCCCCCCCCCCCCACCCCGACCCCCCCCCCGCCCCCGCCCCCCCGCCCACCCCAACCCC
>JAVQJF010096653.1:0-17303 GCA_036023855.1 Gadopsis marmoratus | reverse complement strand
ATATTGGTTTTTTAAACGTGGGGGGCCGGGCACCCCCGGCCGGCGGTTCACCGGGACCGGGCGGGACTCGCCGGGGGGCGGGCGCAAAAAACCCCCCCCCCCCCCCCCCCCCCCCTCCTCTTGTGATTCATCCGCAGTTTCCAGAAGATGCGCAGCTGGAGGCGGAGAGGAAGCAGCCGCTCAGGACAGACGGATGAAACGGCCAGGGATGTTCAGTACGCTTAAGATTTATTCCACCTAAGGAGCGAACTGGTTTTTTTGTTTTCCTCTCCACCACCCCCCCCCCCCCCCCTCTCTTTCTCTCCATCCCCTCCTGGAGCAGAAAAGCCATTAAATCAGTTGAGCTGGGTTCAGCAGCCCACATGTGCAAATGAGCTACTGTTGGGAGGGTGGCGTTGCAGAAGTGTCTGCGTTTGCTTGAGCTGTTGGTCCAAGTTGACGTTGTCGTTTGGTGACTGGCCTTTCGTGGCTGTATTCAGAGAGGAGGCAGGAAACTGAGGGCATTAAACAAGGGCGGCGGTGAAGGTTCCATCCGAGTGCACTTTGTTTGTCCACTTCTGGAGGCGAGAAACCTCCTCCAGAAGTGTCGTTAACCTTTCCCCTCCCGCCCTGCACCTCTGGGAACCTTCCACGGGCTCCCCAGCAGGAGCTGGGCTCCTCTCTGGAGCCGTACCACCTGCTGTACAGAGTTTAATATCGCGCCGCTAAGAATCCAAACTCCAGAG
Organism: Gadopsis marmoratus; assembly: GCA_036023855.1. Lineage (NCBI taxonomy): Eukaryota > Metazoa > Chordata > Actinopteri > Centrarchiformes > Percichthyidae > Gadopsis > Gadopsis marmoratus. The sequence goes on along the minus strand of JAVQJF010096653.1, from coordinate 16,578 downwards.
TTTTGGCTCTTCTGTCGAGAGCCAGTAGACTTAAATTACCTGCCAGGAATCGTTTCTGTAAATATACCACCCAGGATGTGATGGTTTTTCAGAAACTTATGTTTAACTAAATCTGATGTAGATGAAGGTACACTGAAATCCACACTGCAAGAAATCAACACAATACATTTATTTCTTTTTAAAAAGCTGCAAAAAGAAAGTTAACAGCATGTGGAACTTGGCATTTTGTGCAGAATATTAAACAGTCTGAGTGTTGGTGGCTCCGTGAACCAAGCAGTGACTCACATCTCCGTTTTTAATACCAGGTTAAATAAATACTGCCTTTCAAACCCACGTGTTGGCATGGTCAAGTAGTATCCAGCAAGTGTAGCTATTCCAGGTTCCATTGCGTCGCTCAGGTGACTGGAGTGTAACGACGGTGTGGCGTTTGTTTCTTTTTTTCTTTATGTTAAAGGTTGATTTACAACGGCACAAGCGGCGGGTCGAAATCAAATGTCAGCCTTTAGCTTCTCCTTTTGGCAGTCACACTGGTATTAGATGTCCCTTGGTGGTTAGACTGCTGCGGGTTCGTGACGCCGATGCCTCTCATTCCTCCAGAGACGGCTTTTGGACAGCGTGCGGTAGTTTTTGCATAGCGGGTCGTGTCCTCGGCGCGCAGCCTGAGCCAGAGATGGTGAAGTATCGGAGCACAATAAGAGTTTCGGGGGAGGAAACCAAAGGCGGCGGTAACCGGGACAGCTGATGTTTTTAAAAGGACGATCCGCCTCACTGAATGGCAGAAGGGCTTTTAAATTTTAAACCAGAAACCGAGACTTGCATTGGGAACTGGTTTAACCAAGATCCTGGAGCATGTAACAAAACCTCACTGTTGATTGTTATAGTCCGTGTGTGTTTCAGACACCTAGGCCATTTAGGTGGGGTTAAACAGATGTCACCTCACAGCTGTACTCGCGCCTGTCTCTCTTTCTTTTTTCAGGGTCAAACAATCAACATTGACCTGTAGGTACGGGGGTGTGATTTTGGAAATAATGGTATGATGTCTGAGTAGTGGGAGATTCTCACCTCTTTTTTTTTTTTTGTGATTTTAATTTGTGGATTTTATGACGGAATCCTTTTCTTACTTGATGTCTAAGGAGTGTTTCAAGGCCATAATTTTCCCTGTCTGGATCCAGCCAAGGAAGGCCATTTTTCTGGTCAGACCTCATGAGGCAATTTGGCATCACTGTTTCTGAGAAGCTGAAGGTGCCAGGTTGGGTAAAGGATTTTTCAAAAGAATGGATGAGTAACCTGGCGTGTATACGGCACGCGTCTGAGTAGACATGCCTAAATATTCCTGTAATGGATAAAGCCTCATCCTGTTGCAATGACTCATGAAATGCTGCTTATTTTTGCTTTGCTACACTCTGTTTTCTGACCGTAGACATGTGGAGAAAGTAGATCCCAAAGAGTCCTAAAGGTTCTTTAGGCCTTTCAGTCTTGACTTTGTTTAGCTCCATTTGTGTTGAGTTTATTCAGATTGCTGTAGAAATCAAAGAAGTTGTTAAATTAATATCGGTTAAAATGTTTCTTGTGCCCTGTTTGACTGAGGAATGGACCCAAACGGATATGAGAAACCTTTTTTTTTTACATACTGAATTATATATTTGTGTAACATTCAATTTCAGTGTTTAAAATAAACTTCAAGGTACAGCGCTCAGCCATAACATTCAGACAGCATGGGCACCCTGAGCGTCTCCATGTGCAACAAACTGCGACGCTCTGTGTGTTCTGACACCTTTCTATCAGAACCAGCATTCACTTGTTAAGCAGTTTGAGCTACAGAAGCTCGTCTGTTGGATCGGCCCACACGGGTCAGCCTTCGCTCACCCAGCGCATCAGTGAGCCTTGGCCGCCCGTCACCCTGTCGCCGGTTCACTGGTTCTCCTTCCTTGGACCACTTTTGGTAGGTACTGACCACTGCAGCCCGGGAACAGATGCTCTGACCCAGTCGTCTAGCCATCACAGCTTGGTTCCTTGTCAAAGACACTCGCGTCCTCCCGCTTGCCAATTTTTCACATCAACTTAAAGTACAAAATGTTCACTTGCTGCCTAATACACAACCCCCCCCCCCCACTGACAGGTGCCATGGTAACCAGATAATCAGTGTTCTTCACTTCACCTGTCAGTGGTCATGAAATTATGTCTGATCAGTGGAAACCGTTCAGCTAGATTTGGAGAAAGGATCCGTTATAATCTTGCCTTGAAATGTTGGCAAACAGCTGTACAATGTCGAAAATCTGAATTTTGTTTCGTTGCATTTCTGTAAATGCTCAGTGATCGATTTGTAATAGTTACTGAAGTGAAAAAGGACCATCTAGTTTTTAGTCTAGCGTAAAATCTGTTTTATTACATTTTCATCGCTTATTTTCTTGCGTGCATTGGTTTCATGTGTTTTTTTTTTTTTTTATAGTCTACACATGTGTCTTATCATCTGTGAAGAACTTTGAACTGAACTTACCTGTATGAAAGGTGCATTACAAATATATTTGTATTTGATCCGTTTTCTTTTTTGGCCACGTTAAGGTATAAAATTTGTAGTTTTTTTTTTTTTTAAATGGATAACTTCTGGCAGTGTGGCAGGAAATAAATTCCTAACCCCATTCACTGCTTTAGGATCATAATTCCTGCAATCCAAAGCCACAGCGGGTCTCCTCGCAGCTAGCTGCAACTTGCCAACTGACACTTTGATGTTTGATTAAGCAGCTCAAGATTGGCACGTCAGAGGTGTAAGAATGCCGGTTTGCCCTACTGCTAGTAGGAAGAGTGGGCCCTGTGACCACTATTCAGTTTGTTGTGCAGTTTATGCGTGCAGATCTGCGTGTCTGATTAAAACGAAGCATGTGGCTTTGTTTATGTGTTACCCCTGGGGGCGAGGTCAACCTAAACTATTTGCATGCAGTGTTTGCTCTTGCATTCTTTAATCACTGTGTGGTTGTTTGATGCATGTATACACTTTGTATTAATCCAGTGAGGAGTATTGGAGTAATGCTCTGAGGCGATTTTAAAGTTCGTTGACTAAAGGCCCAGTGACAAGGGTCTGTTTATTTATTTAATTTTTTGTCGAATAGTCTTGCCAGTTTTTTTTATCAAATCATTTGGTAGATAAAATGTCAGAAAATAGTGAGGTTTATCAGGATTACACTGTAAAAGTGAAGTCTTCGGATGTGTTGTCCAACCCCTGCCTCTTAATTTGAAAAGGGAAAAACATAATTTAAAAATGATGTCAGTGGCTCTGTTTGTTCCACCCACAGCTCGTATAGCTCACCGGTCACCTTGGCACCATGAGTTGGAGCTTCCTTACTCGTCTGCTGGATGAGATCTCCAACCACTCCACCTTCGTGGGGAAGATCTGGCTGACGGTGCTCATCATCTTCCGCATCGTCCTGACGGTCGTCGGCGGCGAAACCATCTACTACGATGAACAGAGCAAATTCGTCTGCAACACGCAGCAGCCTGGGTGCGAGAACGTGTGCTACGATGCGTTTGCGCCGCTCTCGCATGTACGATTCTGGATCTTTCAGGTGAGCTGCGTATCGCATTTCAAGTGCTGTTAAATTTTGCCAAATGCCGTGAACAGTGACAATTTGTCTCTGAATGGTTAAGTCTAGCTGAATTTGACCAATAATCGCATGTGTTTTTCAGGTGATTATGATCACCACCCCCACCATTATGTACCTGGGCTTCGCCATGCACAAGATTGCCCGAATGGAAGACGGTGAGTATCGGCCCGTCCAGAACCAGAAGAAGAGGACGCCCATCGTCAGTCGTGGGGCAGTTCGAGATTACGAGGAGGCCGAGGACAATGGAGAGGAGGACCCCATGATTGCTGAAGAGGTTGAACCAGACAAGCCTGAACCAGCAGAAAAACGTACGGTGGAGGTTTGAGCAGCAACATAGCCATCACTTAACGGCGTCCATATTCTGCTTAATACCTCTTACCCCCTAAATCAGATTCTAACCAGTGTCTCTCTCTGTTCCAGGCACAGAGAAAAAGCATGACGGTCGTAGGCGGATCCTGCGTGACGGCCTGATGAAAGTCTACGTGTGCCAGCTGCTGTGGCGTTCTGCCTTCGAGATCTCCTTCCTCTTCGGCCAGTACGTCCTCTACGGCTTTGAGGTGATCCCATCCTACGTCTGCACTCGCTCGCCATGCCCGCACACTGTGGACTGCTTTGTGTCCCGCCCCACGGAGAAGACAATCTTCCTGATGGTGATGTACGTTGTGTCTTTCCTCTGCCTGCTCCTCACCATCTTTGAAATCATCCATTTGGGGGTCGGTGGCATCCGCGACACCTTCCGCAAACGGGGCACCCTCAGCTTACGTGCCCCCCCTTCATCCTCCTCACGTGCCCTGCCTACAGCGCCACCAGGATACCACGCCACCATGAAGAAGGAGAAACTGAAAGGAGAGCTGAGGGATTCGCCATTGGGGGACTCGGGGCGGGAGAGCTTCGGGGACGAAGGGCCATCGTCCAGGGAGCTGGAGCGCTTGAGGAGGCACCTGAAGCTAGCCCAGCAGCACCTGGATCTGGCCTACCAGGCAGATGAAGGAATCCCTTCACGAAGCAGCAGCCCAGAGGTCAACACTACTGCACAGACCCCTGCCGAGCAGAACCGCCTCAACTTTGCCCAGGAAAAGCAGGGGGAAGCAAGTGGGAAAGGTAATGAAGACACGGCTAGAAAATCGTGAAACAAAGAGCTGAAGCTGACAGCTTGAAATTGATTAAATGCAAATATGTTAAAGCAGCAGATCTTCACATTTGAGCTGGAAATGGAGAACATTTCTTTGTTTTACTAAATAAATGATTGACTTTCAAATTTCTCTATCGACAAATTTTCTAAGGGACACCACAGATTTATTTTATGTGTGTCACATAAGGCCTGACCTTGAGTCGGCAAAACGCCATGTCACCCATGGAAATGCCTCCTTTAAAACCTCGAGGTTTTAAGTGAGCAGGCATGGTGATAATTCCTCTTTTACCTCTTCCCCCTCCTAGGAATACATGCCTGAGCGTGCGTCCTGCCTCAAACGTCTGCCCTTCCATTCCTACTGGCCTTAAACACATGGGGGACGCACATATGGGAGTGCAGTCAGACCACTGAGGGAGACCACATTGTGTGTATGTGTGTGTGTGTGTGTGTGTGTGTGTGTGTGGATGAGAGAAATATGCCTTTCAGTATTAGGGGTCAGTCTGAAAGAAAGAGAAATGCTGACCAAGCTGTGTTGTGACAAATGGTTCATCTCCATGACTCTAAACTTGAATGCCTGCCACATCTCGAGTTTCCACTTGCCGACCAAACTCCAAAAGGGTTTCGGCTAAGACCTTGTCTACACCCTGTTCCTTTCGCCCACTCTGTGTTTTGTGGTGACGCAGTAACACTCATCCATTTCAGACCCTGCAAGGATTATCAAAAGCTCTAAACTCCTCTGGCCAAGTGTACGTTTGTCTTCCTCACAAAAGAGAGGCTCTCTGTTTAGAAAATGTCGCCGAATGTTAACGTCTCACTTTGTTGGCCCGCAAAGAGAATCTCAAACAGTCTTGGGTTATGTCATTGTTGGAGCGTGTATTTTTTTTTTTTTAAACAAGGGCGTCTTAACCTGTGCTAGATGAGTCATGTTTAATTTAAACAGATCTTATTATTATTATTGCTGTTTATTAGAAGGAAGCCACACCATTTCAGACATATCTGGCAGAATTTTGAAGCCTGTATATTTACACCAATCGGCCAAAATGTTTACCTGGGAAATGCTTGAATTCTTTATCGACTGAAAATGTTCCAAGGAATTTCCAAGAATCATTTTTTTCTTTTTTTTTGTTTGTACAATCAATTCATTTAAAATACTCCCAGTTATTTTACCTGTTCCTTTTTATGCAGTGGGTTGACCAAAGCTCTAGATTAGTTACCTTTTTGTCTGGAAGGAATCGTTGGCTGCACGAATGCCACCTATTTCACATGACTGTTGAAAAGCAGGGGTTTGAATGTTATTAGTAATTTTCTTCCCTAAATTATGTACTATAAAAATGAATCACAATGTCCGTGCAGACAGTTAAATATGATTTTTGGGTCGTTTCTTTTTTTACTAAACAGCTGGAAACATCTGCCTTCTGGGCTACTGTCAACAATGAAATTCCATCCTTGTCTTTTTTGAAATTTACATTCTTCTTTGGTGAGACATATTTTCCGTCCTTGACATGCACCACTGCCCCTCTGTTGTGCTGAAACATGGATGCTTTCATGCATCCCGGAAAATAAAACACAACCCAGCTGAGGAAAGGAGGACAGTTGGCTGCTGACGCACAGCCTGTTGCCATGTAAACACATATAATCTTCAATTCATCATGAGGCTTTTGATCAATAGCTTTCAGTGTTCATACAGAGTTCACACTTCTTCATAGCCTGTCAGTTGGCTTTATGATCTTTGGCTGAATTAAAGAAACTGCAGAGTGCCAAAGAGCTGTTTGATGCTGTATTTTTGTAATCATCTCACTTCCAGTTTTGCTACTTATTGCAAGGTACGACATTCCATTTTGAATATATGGTACTTCAATGGTTAAACCTTCTGTTTTTCTATTGTAAGGTTTTGTAGTTTTGTAACTGTAGAGATTATTTTGTCTTCAGAGTAAATAAATATATTTGAACGGTATGTTTTGGTCTTTGGACTCGACCCTTTCTTTGTCTCCCCCCCCCCCATCAAATCATCTCTTGAAATCTGTGTTAATTTTATCAAAGATGTGAATCAGGAGCTTAAACACTTTGTTTTTTGTGAGAAGTGCTAGTTTAACACTTAAACACTGATGTTGGATAAAAGAAAGCGGGGCTCTAATGTGAAATGTTCTCGCGTGAAGTCGCAGTGTTTGTGACATTTACAGAACACGACTGAATTCCATGTTTAAATCAACTCAGTTTATTTTTAATTCATACATTACTGTATATTGACAAGACTGTATAAAGGTCTTGATGTGACATGCAGTGTAAAAAGTAGGCCTACACTGCCCTCTAAAGGTGAGATTCACAACACCAAGGAGAAGTAGTACAATGCTGGCCTTAGAGTGTTCTTACTTGTAGATTGCAGCTAAATATCAAAGTGAGGAAAAAGGAGCAACTTTCAGAGTCTCTCTGACTAAGAGAAATGGCATTTAACCCAAATTACAACACCTCTTCAAACTTTCCCCAAGTGGTGTGTGTGAATTTCTGGTTTTATGTGCTGAGATTTTGATATCCACCTCCTCTGTTGCCATTAAAACACTGTGGAGGTGAAATTAATGCCTTGTTTATGCTCATTTAAACATTACATTTGGAAAAACTGAGAAGTTGGTATGCATACTAAAAAATGCTTGACTTTTGATTGATCTGTTGATGTACACAACTTTCCCACAATGCAATGCACAAAGGAAATGGAGGAGCTGTTCCCAGCTGGGGGAAAACTGTAAATTGTTTATGGTGGTGTAAGAATTTGTAATCAAATCCACCACATGAAACCAAAAATGGCTGCATACCACTTCGAGTAATTTCATTGAACTGGACCTTAAACTTGAATGTTCAGATACATGTACACTCTTCAGGTATAATATTAGGCAAGGTCTCATACTTGAATGAGTACCCGCCGTCGGATGTCGTGGTGATCCTCAGGGACTTCATGGTCCCCGGGACCGGAGCGCAGCACTGCGTGATCCCCAGCATGGTGGTGGTTCGATCCCAGGCCGAGCAGTTCCCATGACAGTAGTAGAAAGTCAGCACCTTGGGATGGACGATCCAGTTGTCCCAGCCCAGCTCCTCGAAGCTGATTTCGATCTGTGCTCGGTGGCAGTCGCCGTGCTGAGGTCTCTCCTGAGAGGGACGCTGGAGCAGGTCGATAGCGGAAGGAGACCAGGGAATGGTCACTGGTGCATTGCGGGATGAGCGGACGGGACCACATGGCTGAGCGTGGAGGTGAAGAAAGGGCGTCTTGTCTGGTTCATTATCGTGGCACTGACAGGCTGGACAGCGGACCTGGAGCAGGAAAGGCCCCTTGGCCACAAAGGCCAGCAGGTTTTGCTCCAGGTGGTAGGTGGACCATCCGTCGGAGCTCGTCTTTGATGGATCCTCTGCCGCCTGAAAAAGCTGCTGCGCTGAAGTTAGAACGAACAGCTGGGCAGAGGAGTTGGCTGCGGCTCCTTCCCCTGCGTAGAACCAGAAGTGGGCAGATGTGACCAGGGTCTCTTGGTTGTTCATGGAGGGCTGGAAGTAATATGTGAAGTGGCTGTCGGTGGTTTCTCCAGGAGCTGAGTCGGATCTGGCACAGGATGAGTCTGCCAAAGTGAGATTAGAGAGCAGTCAGTGAAGTTTATTGCTTTCTCATTGACCCCATTGGGGCCTGCAGAGGAGGCTTCTGTGTAGGTCCAATCATAGGTGTGTAACAACTTTGTGTTAAGTCACCCTTTAATGCTGATGTAATCACACACACAATGTTACACATAGGGTCTTTAAGTAAGGACACCCGCTTACCCACATATTAATGGCAAAGGTTTATTTTCCTCTTTCCTTTCTGTACAACTATTTGGCTTCATTTGTTTCACACGAATGTAGTGAGTTTACTGTAATGTAGAAAACAATGTGATTTCAACATTAAGATGAGCAAAGCATATGCAATCCACACCGGTATGAATGACTTTGTGGAATGTATGGCATTGAATTCCAGGCAGTGTCGTGCCAAAGAAGGAAACACAAATATTAAGTTACAACAAAATCTTTATAGAAGTACTTATCTGCACTTATTAGCCTAGTGCCCTATTTAAATACATATAAAGTCCAAATATTTGTAATTTGGACTCTTCAGTGCACCTTACTTGTTCAGGAGTCTATGAGCCTTAGAAATGTCGTTCAGGTTAAAAATAAAACAGCTCACCAGAACTTGGGAAGAGAATAATTTGAGACGTTTCCTGCTTTGGAGTGGTTCCATGGCTGACCCACGCTGTCCTGCTCGTCCTGGGGGCCCTCGGGAGTGCGTGCCTCAGCTGTGGCTGCACCATGTCCCCATCTGAAACCCGTGTTTCGGTTGGAGGAGGCCCCTCCAGCCCGAGGCTGTCCAGAATCCGCTCTCTAAACCAGGACAACACCGCGTCCCGGGACAGCTCCTCTCCGTTGCAGGCGTGTTTCAGGACGTGGATCCACAAAGGGCAGAGGATGAGCAGAGCACAGGACACCATGACTCTAATATATGATAACCACGCTTTTGGGTGTAGTCCAGGTGTAGCAGCACAAAAGTCCAAAATGGAAGTCTGACTGTTCTTACTGGTCCAGAGAAGAGTTTGTTTGAAGATGGCGCTCCGGTTCGCTCCAGAGAACTGATTGTCTTCTGTGACTTTCTTTATTCTCACACATATTTGTTTGGCACTGCAGCTATCTGGGTATGAGTGAAGTCTGCGAGAAAAAGCATAATGGAAGATAGCGAAGAATGACCTTGATGGTTTGGATGTTGCATTATCAGCTTCTGTGGCTGTTTCACACAGTATCGAGACAATGTGTCTACATGTTTCATTTTCTTCTTGTGTGTCCTGCAGAGTTGCTTTAGGTTGGAACACCGGCACGCACTGTACATGTGCATTATTAATGTAAAGTGCAGACAGATGGATTGGAAAAGGTTTTCATATTATTCTGTACAGTTAATGTCAGGTTTTCAGAGCTCTTTTGCTTTCACGTGGCAGGTTTTAACATACACTTAACTATACATTTAGATGTTGCTGTACATTATCCTGAGCAATCGTCATCACCTACAGTACGTGGATAATAACTGCATACTGTTTCAGACTTGAACTGTAGAGCAACCTTGTCAAGATGCTGAAAACGTTCATCTGTGACCCACATTGCAAAAGTGTTAATTATACGCTGTGTGCTTTGACATTACAGCAGCCATATCTAACACACACCTGTTTTCCCACTAAACAAAAAGCCTTTGTTGTAAGCAAAACCTGCATGCGCCTTCTTTATCTGACTGGCCTTGAATCCTTGGATCCGTCTCTGAGAAATATGTTTTCATAATGTTTCTGTGCAAGGACATTTTTTTATCAGCTATTTTACAGGCCAAAGACCAGATGTTCACGGAGGCTTTGTTTTACACCAACCAATCATCTTTAGCGTTGTGTTTTAAAAATGAGATGTTCACAGTGACAGAACATGGGCCACTAACCAGAGCTTTAAACCGCATTTCATGTGATTCATCAGAAGATGGAGTGAGGCACGGTTGTCAAGGAGAAACAAAAATGACATGGAGTCAGTCCTCTGATGCTAAAATGCTATTATGGTTTATTCTTATTGTGTTAACTGTTAAACGTTTGTTCCTGTGACCTGCGATGTGTTTAAGGCCGGTCTTTGAATTAACATTATTTTGTCAGACTATTACATGGTTTAAGAATAATCCTTCAGTCTGTTTTACTGTATATAAAAGTGTTACTATGGCAAACTATGATTATGATTCATGATTATAATTAATAATCCTGTACTTATATATTTACATTATCTAACCTATTAATATTATTAAATTGACATTTTAAAGTGAGACCGAATGCAACTCTTGCTGAACAGCGGCCACTGTGGACGCAAGTGGCAATTACAGGATGGTTGCACTCTCAATTTCTCTTCACAGGCCTTTTTCATAGAAGTCACAGTAGAAAAGGCACAGGTGTAAATGAAAGAATGAAAGCTGGCTCAATTCCATTTAGCTGTTCCAGTTTCAGAGTGCTGGAATTGTGCGTACTGGCGCCGTGTCATGGCTTTCTGGGAGACGTGAATGGAACTCAGCCCTCATTAAGTCATTAGCAGCACCTGTGCCTGCCAGCAGCTGTTAGACGCCTGCCTGAGAGCGACTGAAATCTGAGCGGAAGCAGGAAACAGGAAACGCCTCTGAGGTACACTGTGTTTACTCCTTGTGTGCTTCTTCCGTGTTAGGCTGTAGCTACGCCTATGAATTCAACTTTTCCAAAAGAAGTACTGTGTTATTTCGTCTTAACACTTACATGCTGTAGTCTTTCCTTAAGAAATCATTGTAAATCAAGTTAACAGCAGAACTCGCTTCCACATAAACTTGATTGTACTGGTGCAGAAAAAGAAACAGAAACGCACCATGAGTGGTTTCACCCTTTTAATATTTCACGCTTGCACATTCTTGCTGACACGTGATCACTGACGAGAGAGCCGCGACACTGATGTCAGGTGCAGCTCCCCTGAAAGTCACAAGGACACATGCTCAGGCATCGCGTGACGTTTTCAAATGCTTTTAACTGTTTGGCACGTCACATGCCTGTTATTGCACTTACCGATCACTGGCAAACATAATTCACAGCGAGGTACTTGGGAGAACCTTTGCACCAAATAGTTTTGCCCAGGTGACTGGCGTCGGCTGTAATGTCGCACCCTTTCTTTCCGTCACACCTGAGAATAAAGGCAAAGAAAAGCAAATGTTAACAATAATACTACACAGAAAAGTAGTCCTACTGCTTATTATTATTATATAGCAGAAATACTGATATATGGAAATATATTTGAGGGAAACATCCATTTAGAATAGACATCATATTCCCTTTGCCTCCACTTTTGAACCAATACACACATTTCTTTCACTCTTTCTTCAGCTGTGGCACTTGTACAGAAGGCTACTGCCGAAGGGGTATGGGTGCAGGTGGTCTTGTCAAGACGTCCGAAATTGGCCTTGACAATCTTAAGGACTCCATTTTCTGAGCGACACGCAGAGATGGAGACAAAATGTGTCATGACACGGACAAGGCTTGCCATTTAGCAGTTGATGCGACGTGCTTGATAAACCCACTAAAATGTCATGGCTTCACAAATACAAACCGTATCAGACTTATTACTATTAATTAACACAAAAAAAAGTGTGTAATTTAATGCAATGTAATTTAGTGCAGTGTAATTCTTAGAGAAATGTGTAATCCTTGATCAATAACCAAACGTTTCCATGCAGACAGGACTGTGGACGTATTCTTACCACACGCAAGATTTCCAGTTTGTCCTTCGCAGAGAACAGTGTTTTGCACAGCTGTGAAAACATCCGGAGAAAAGGGAAGATCTTAGCTTGCAATCCTAAAATCATCCTGACATTGTCACTGATATCTGCAGAATTATCCTGCTGATCAGCAAGTCCTCTGCTGTGCTTAAAGTACTTACTGGCGTTTATGTTGTTACACATGTAGGCGATCTGAATGAACTTGTCATTTGATTCACGATCGTTATTAAACATGTGCCGAGAGGGCGGGGGAAGCGGGCACTGTCCCAAATTGTCACAGCTAGAGAAATATTAGAGAAGGTCAAGATGTTGCACATTCAAGGCTATTTTATGCACAAAAGAATGTCTGCATGCAGGCAATTTTAACATTTGAATCGATTTTTTTTGTAGTTTAATTCTGTAGTTTAAAATCTCTTTGTAGGGTTCTGGTTTAAAGTCTCAAACCTCAGTGTTTTCAGAATAACCAATCAATGAAAGACGTATCAGTCGCGTCCTGGGAGAGCGCAACATTCCTGATAGCATAGTAATATTTTGCAAATTTATGGGACTGGCCAGCGGTGGAGGACGTATTCAGATCCTTTATTTCAGTGCATGTCCTGCATCCAAAATTCCACCTCAATATAAACCCATTTGTCCATTTCCTAATGTAAAATATGCTTAGATTTAGTAGCTCGCCAACTTTGTACCCACATACAGTACCGGTGGAATCCTTCGTTTTTACTCAATATACAAACTGATCAACCATAATAAAGTAACCAGAATATAAAAGGTCTTACACATGCTTGAGCAATTCAAAAATTCCCTTTTTTAAGTCGTCCTTGTCTAAGACCTTGACAGGGTGGCTTCCGTCATTGCAGTCAGCAGAGTTTTTGTCACCATGCTGTATTGACAGCACTTCAATCAATTGTCCTTCAGCTGAAAATACACAAAATGTGGATCATAAAGAACATGAGTAACAACGGGTGGTGGTAGGAGAGAGGAGAAAGGACCCGTAGAGAGCAAAGTAGGTGGTGCGAGTAAATGTATTTTATAATTTGTAAAAATGGAACTAAATAAAAGGATACATACGGCATTGCAGCTGGCTTTGTACACCAGGACATGCCACGTTATAGAGTTGTCCTGCAGCAAAAACAGAACAGACACTGCATAAGGAAATACATCAGATGTTTGCTATACTTAAGACACTTAATCATGCTTGTTTTTATTTCTGCTGCTTATTTTTTGTCCAGATTTTCTTCTAATATTTGATTACTCCTTGTGAGTTACTGGATAACTGTATTTCTTCAGGACAATTAATTCCGAATGCTAGTTTACAGAATAACGTTTACAGAAATAAAGAGCACAAGAAAAAGTGAACAAGTAAAATAAAGATGGAAATGCACAAACAAAAGTAAATAAAGGAGAAGACATTGTTGTAATTTACCCTCAGATGTCCAGCACCAAGCTGCAGCCAGGACTAAAAGATAAGGAAAATGTATATGACATATAACATTATTTGGTCCCATTTTTAAAGTTGCTCTCACAGTTAAAGACCACGAAAGGCAATAGAACAGGTCGAATACTCACAGGCGATGATTGCGAATCTTGTGGACAACATCTCGTCAGCCGTAGTAAGTGATGATGATGGTGATGATGATGATACGGACCACGGCTTTTTATACAATTTCTCCCTTGTTTGCTTCACGTGCACACACTCGCATCCTGGAGTTAGAGCGGTGAACAGCCCCGGGGGAGTACACACTGACATTTGACTATCTTAATATTTGAAATCCAAATTGTGTCCGTCGCTTGAGGAGTTGTTTTAGTTTTGAGTTTGCCTTACAATGGTAGGAACACATGTTTTTTAAAAAGTATATTTAACCTAGAGGTACCAAGACAGCACTACACTAGTTAAAAAAGTAGAAATAAGTTCAACTGAAGTAGCTAAAACATTAAAATGCATATTTCATTCATCAGTAATGCGAAAATCATATAGAATGTTCTGTATATTGGTGTAATTAGTGTGCATCATGAGTGCTTTTGAGTACTTTATTTTTCTCACACCTATTCACTTTTACTTTACTTTTACACTTTTGAATGCAACACTTTTACTTGTAATGAAGCATGTCTACATCGCTGGTTCAGTATTTTTACTTGGATAAAGGATCAGAATACCGCCAGACGTGCAGGTCTTTCCCAGATGTTTCGTGCGGGATTTACATTTGAAAAATTTTAAAGCAATGTTAAAGAATCAAAAGCCCCAGAATTCTAAAGCACGGTTTCTTGAAAATGTCATTGCTGTTTGACTAACGCCTGCACTCAGGGCCATTCCTGATAAAACTACTTCCTGTGTGCTTTCTAGCCAGTCTGATGCGCGTTACTTTTATCACCAAAGGGTGGACGGGTTCAGTAGCAAAAAGGGAAAGCTGGCATCTCCATATCTTTTGCAGGTGTATGAGACCGTGTTTGTCTCCAAGTGCATTTACATATCTGAGGGTGTTGGGTTGCACTGGAAGTTTGTTTTGAGTTCTGAGAAAGTAACGTGTGCCTTTTGGGAAATAGTTCACCTCTTGCAGCCTCAGAGTTTCACAAGGACATACAATGACACACTATACATAAACCATAGGTAAATGCATCAAAATACGTCTACAAATTCATAAAAAGGGAATATTTGTATGTACTGTTGCTTTGTCATTGGTCATGTCATCTATTAATTCATATGTATTCATGTTCTTATCAGCGTGCTTTCTTTCTTTTTCTTCATAAACGAGTTGTAACACTGACCACAAAAACATCTTTCTTCATTTGCTTTTAGTGCAACACACAACACGTTGATGTGATTATGACATTGCCGGTCAGTCCAATAAAAGAAGCGACTAAATGTTGCCGCGTGTTGTTTGGCTACACAGCGTGAGACATCACGCTTCTTAAAATATAATATGAATATTAAAGAGACACCACAGCAACTGAAAGAAACACTCTGATTTTGTTCTATCTGCTGAGATAATGCCAAGGCCTTGGCTGTGTTTTGATACTAAAGTGATCTAAATTTTTATTCGTTTCTGCACCTCATCTGCTGACCTCCTAAGGCTGTAACTGAAGGCACCCAGCACAGGATGGAAAAGTTGACTGACATTTCTAGGGACCGAGAAGAGTTTAGAGAGGAGCCACATTTGCTTGATATTATTTGATGATATTTGCAGTCCAATCATCATGCAAATGCAGTGTATTTAAGATAATCTTTGCCTTTGCTCATTGTTGGCACACCTCAGGGCCCAACAGCCTGTATTCAAGACGGCACGATATGTTTGGATGCGTTCCTGTGGGAAACAGAACTCCTGACGCCGAGTACAGAATGTTGCTGGGCCGATGTTTTTCTTAGGAATAACCCCGTGTTCATGTAATTTGCAATAAATAAAATACAGCTAAAAGTTCAAAACAAACTTTGTAAGAAGAAAAATCTGAGATTGTATATATACTCCAGGTGCAGACTGTGCAAAGATGCCCCTGAAACAATCCAGCACAAAGTGTAAGATGCTAGCAAGCAGGGCAGGGTGTACGTGGAGCACCATAACCAAGTGGCTGGCATAGTGTACAGGAACATCTGTGCCAAGTATAGTAGAGGTGGACAAACAGCAGAAGTGGGCAGTAGTGATACATGTAGCGATCCCAAGCGACGGCAATATCAGAAAGAAGGAACGTGAGAAGCTCGAGAAATACCAAGGGCTGAAAGAAACACTCGGGGCTGTGACCCCCACGCTGGGAGAGTGTCTCCAACAGATTCCAGGAACAACATCCGAGATCTCTGTCCAGAAGAGTGCAGTCCTAGGAACAGCTAAGATACTGCGCAGGACCCTGAGGCTTCCAGGCCTCTGGTAGAGGACCCGAGCTTGAAGGAGGAATAGATCGTCGAAGGGGCGAGTGGGGAATTTATTTTTTCTAAATATAAAAAGAATCACCCCTTTGGAATTTTTATATATATATATATATGGTATATATTTAAATTCCCTTCTCTCTCTATAATATATATGTATGTGTATATAGTAGAGAGAAAAACTCTAAGCTTTTATAAGAACACTAACAATTAACTCCTCAAAGTGCTTCAGTTGGATAAATGTCTTGAACATATTCTGTTGTGTCCAATGCAGTTGTTCCAGCCAGTTATATTACATTGTATTGTTATATCACCGTCCTACAGTTGAATCACCAAGTCCTGTTTTTATTCTTAGACTTTCTTTTTATAGCAACTCCAACTGTCACACACGCTGTCTTTGGCTGTCTCACACACTCAGAGACACACACACACACACACACACACATTTTGGTTGATAACATTATCTACAGAGCTTGGAGTGTCGGCGCTTGTGTGTGTGTGTGTGTGTGTGTGTAGGTCATACATGGCAGCCCAAGAAATTTGCCCTCCCCGTGGGGGGGCAGCTGTCATTCCCACCCTGAGGGTGTTGGGGGGGGGGGGGTGAAGCAGTGAGAGATGGGAGAGAGAGGGAGAGAGAGAGAGAGAGAGAGAGATAACATGAGTTGATTTAAGTACTAAAAAGGTT